>APFE030851304.1:10519-98074 GCA_000404065.3 Pinus taeda | reverse complement strand
TTCTTAAAAAAGTTACTTGTGGTCACTTCTAGAGCCTTCTAGAAGAGTGTTTGACGTGTATTGAGCGCCTCCAGATGGTTCATGCATCCCTATGATAGAGGAACTTATCCCATCAAGAGAGGAGCTACCCCATCCAAAAGAGGGAGTATCCCTTGATGTTGGAACTGAATAACTTCCTCTAGAATACTATAAATACAGGCATTGAGCCAGAGGAGGGGAGGTTGAAAGCTGAACATTCCAAAGGGTAGATGCTGCTGGAATTAGGACTTCCATTGTAAGCTTGTGAGGAGAGATTACCATCCTTTCTTGTTTCATTTGGAAGTGGGTGAGCTTGTCAAAGTAGAGGAAAACTCTTGCTGGACCCTGGGAGGAACTTGCACAACACCAAGGCTCAGGTTGTAATGGTTTCTTTTTTGTTTCCTTAATACAAATAAGTCCATTCTTCTCAATGATTTGTTGTTAATGAATTGTTTCATATACTCCTTGGTCTATATGTTGAATATGCTTTGTTTTATGGAATATTCAGGTGTTATGTAATCGTTTGATTGTTAGTGTATGCAGGTTTCAAAGTGAAGGAGGAGCTCATCTGGATCGACGAGGCTGGACTGCTGCAACAAGCGTTGGACTTGAGGTAGGATCGAAAAACACTTGGTTTCTCATAGAATAATGTATGTTTAGAGAAGGATTGCTCTTAATTGTCTTGTTTGTCACTAGAGAGTCTTAGACTCCTAGGGAGGTTAGTTTTGTCAGCAAAAATAACTCTTTCTGCATGACACTCATCTTCTACTTCACCTGGTGAAAGTATGGATTCAAGTAACCCGGTGGCTAATAAGAACAAGAAGAAGATGAAGAAGAAGAAGTCTCATAAGCGAGAGGCTAAAAGTGCAGCTACTGCTCCGAGTACATCCCAGGTCAGAACACCATCTGCTCTTCTGCGGAAGGTTAAGTTTCCTTGTAAATTGTGCAAGGATGACCATATTCTTCGTGATTGTCCTGGCATTCCTAGGATCTTAGAAGTATGGTCTCATGATCCGGCTCATCCCTAATCGTCCTCTGAAGCTCATGGTGATGCTACCCTATCAACTGGTAATGGTAAGAAGAAAGGGAAGATTCGATTCCCCTGTAGGCTATGTGAAGGCAACCATCCCATTCACCTTTGTCTGCTCATGGATAAAGCTTCCACCGTTTTGGAAAGTCTTACAACTTCTTCACCCCAACTCCTTATCGATTATTAGAGGCTCTCTTCAAATCCTCTCCCTTTCAACAAAGAGATTGACTTATATTCCTCTCTCTCTCTTGGGCTCCTCTTCTCGAACCTGGTTATGCTAAGCCTGGTCCAGACCAATCGTTGGTCGGCGAGAGTATCAACTTGGGTTGCCCACTCATTGATCACTCTGTTTCGGAAGAGCATCGTGCTCATGTTCTTCTCATCTCATCAGATTCTCCAGAGTCCGAAAACGACTTTCCTATCCCAGCTAATCCCGAGAGTCCTTCTTTGGTTCCTATAGAGCAGGGGGGCAATCATACGATTCCCCCACCAAGTAGTTCGATCGTTTCCTTTGAATGGAGTCATTTGACTACATTCTGCCTTCCATCCCATGTGCCTTTCCAGATTACAGTACATTCCTATGATAAGGCAGTACCTAGCGCTGTCTTGGATGAAGGTGCATCTGTCAGTATTATGCCTTCCACTACTTGGCAAGCTTTGGGCTCCCCACAGCTTGTGCCGGTCGCACAGAATCTGTTAGCATTTGACGGAGGAACCAATCAACCATTAGGGATCCTCCCAAAATTCCCTATTACTTTGGGAGGTAAAACCATCCATCTGGACGTGATGGTAGTTCCAGGCCCCTTGAATTTTAATTTGCTATTGGGGCGCGATTATACCTATGCCATGGGGGCACTCGTATCCTCCCTCTTTCGCGTAATGTGCTTTCCACATGAAGGACGGATAGTGACCATTGATCAACTTTTGTTCTTTGGTCCTACTGTGGCAACTGGCCCACCATCATCCCCTCCTGGTTTTTATCCACTGGCTATATCTGCCCCACTGCAAGTCAACTACATGGCTACTTATCCCGTGCCTGTATCCAGTGATGATGCTGTCGTGCATAGTGTCCTGGGGGCATTGGGCTCTGACTTCCAAGATGTTGTCCTTCCACTGGGAGTTACACTCTTGGAAGCAATGACTTCTTGTTCATTATGATGAAGTTCGTGCAGAGCAAAGTTCACTTTCCTATGTCAAGCTCCTTAAAAAATGAAACTGGGTCTGGTCAGAGCATAGTTCCTTTCTTGTGTCAAGCTCCTTAACAAATGAAACTAAGTGTCACGAGGATAGTTCTTTTAAGTGTGTCAACCTCATTAAAATAATGAAACATGAGATCGTTCAATTCGAGTGCGATCAAAATATTGTCAACCTTCACTCCATTTTCAATGGACTAAAGCTTGGGGGGCATGTAGCTCGAATTGAGACATCATGCTGGGGGGCATGCCTGTTTCCCTTGTTTTCAAGCATAGTTTTCATGTGTGTGCTTTTAAGCTTGCATAAAAAATAAAATTCATTTCCAAGCATAGTTTGCATATGTGCTGTCATGTGTGCTTTTAAGCTTGCGTAAAAATAAAATATGTGATTAAATACATTTCACATTGGGTCGTTTGTTATGCAACTGATACATTAAATTACATTTGTGTTAGACATCTGTATGGCATATAAAAACATCATCACATGTAAAAGATCCATCCAAAATAGGCATATGTATATATATATGTGTGTGTGTGTGTGTGTGTGTGTGTGTGTGTGTGTGTGTGTCAAAATGTTTGCACAACGTGCATCACATAGATAAAAAATATACATGTTTGTCTTAATACATCCGGAGAAGACATGTCTCTCAAAAAATATGCATGAAAATAAACCCTAGGTGTCTAATCTCTATGGTGCTCATGATAACATGTCACCGCAAGCACTAGGCGTCTCAGAAGATGGTGGAGGCGACTAGGCACTCCCACTGTATGTCTCTGGTATGCCAGTGGGACATATGCTAGCCGGGAATAGTCTTGAATCCCCCGGGTGATCCCCTCGAGGTTCTGGATCAACTCTCCTCCCTTAGCACCCTCTACCGGAGGGTCAGCTACGGGCTGAGTTCTCCGTGAAATGGGAGACATAACGGCTAGTCTCTCTGGGCCAACATCTGCATACACATATAACTGCTATTAGAATGAACATGTATTAACAAAAAAATCATAAAACATAAAATCAAAAGGAGATCATACCCAGCTCTTCGTCCCACTCATCTCCCTCCGGCAGTGGGAGATCTGGATCACCAGTGAAATCGGTCCCTGTGTATGGCCAGTCTTAGACTACGATCAACTGACGATGTAGCCACCCAAAAAACTTCAGCCTCTAGGACATCTGTTGGCCCCCTCCTCCTATAGGCATCAACGCTGCCCAGCGAGCCATTCTTGGCTCGTCCTGGCTCAGCTACTATGGCCCCTTGGCTTTGGAAGATTGGTAATCATTCCAGAATGAACGATACCAGGATAGAGCCATAGCCAAACTGTTTCAGTTTGGCTCGCTTGCATTTCCTGAGCTGTCTCTTCATATTTACTATCACTGTTGTGGCCCAGTCAAATATCGTGGGACTCATACACTCTGAGGCCAATAAGAGCTGGGTTTTTGTCGCCTCATGCGGTGCCTGCACCCCCGCAACCCGCGTGATGGCATGTAGCACCACCCTAAGTGCTAGATCCTTGATGGTAGCAATGTCTACCTTTCGACTCCCGGATCCGAATTGTGCCCCCAGGCACACTCGTGCCATCACCTATTCCATTTTCTCGCCAGACAGTCTGCTCCCTGTCAGTATGGGCACCGGACCTCTGCGTGACAATCCGGTTATAAAGTAGATGTCAGGAACCTCTAGTTCTAATACTTGATCCCACAGTTTGAACACTTGTTCGTTCTCATGCCAAATGCTGATCAGGTATTGTAAGAGCTCAGGTTGAGCTCATAAATAAGGTGTCAGGAAGAATTTATTCAACCCACAATTCCTGAGGGCATTCATGCAACCTTCATTTTCCATGGCTAATTCGTCCTCTCTCTCGTGCTCCCTCTCTTTCCATTCAATCACCATTTTGCTCGGTTGCCTGCATCCATATGGTCAAGAACCCTTGATTAGATCTCTGTTATGCCTAAAAATTCATTCAGATTAATTATAAATCTGAAATTTAAGGTGAAAAATTAGGTTCCGTCGTTGGAAACAGTCACGCCCATCGACGTGGGCCTTTGGCATATAAAAGCCCATTGGCGTGGATCCGTGCCTGATACACGCGCCAATGGGCGCGGCCCTAAATTTTTAAATCCTTCCACAGAAATCTAATGAGCAAAAGGAAACTATCAAAAAATGGATTTACATGAAGTACTAGGAAGCGCCTCTTACCTGGAACTGACGGAACCCTGAATGGTAGCACGGATCTATCATGATCGTCGTCAGAAGTTCGCACACCAAATGGACCACTACTGCTCTTCAATGAGGTAAATAGTAAAAATTAATTTTATTTTTACCATTTGACATATTTATAACTTTTTGAACTCAAAATAGGTTTTGAAAGTTATTTTTCTGAATATTTTAATATATTTTTTGTCAAAAATGGGTTTTACACGTTTTTTGTGCAGCAACAGGGTTTTTATGCGACTTAAATGGTGAAACGAGTTATATTTTATACTTTTTCGGACTCGGTGAATACACGAAAAATTCATTCTAGAGTTATCTTTTAGCTCTTTTCTGACTCTCTGAACATGAAAAGATTGTCGAGGCCCTTGTCATTTTGATCTCGTTAAAATGGATGCGAAATGACATCTACCCAGTATACGTTTACCCCTTTTACGGGCTGGGATGGATTATTTACAAAAAAGGAATACCCTAGCCTATCACGACTAGGAGGTTTCCTCGGATTTTGTTTTCTACCTTTTTGGGTCTAAGGAACTATTTACGAAAAGGGACCTTTGGAGTTTACTTTTCTGCTATCTTTTCAAACTCTCTAAACATGAAAAGACATCGAGTTCTCCCTTTGTCAAACTCGTTAAAACTTGATGACATTGGATTCCGTCGAAATGACGTTTTACAAGCATATGCTATCCCCTTCAAGCTTGTTAACAAAATAATTGGGGTACTCGCAAGAAATGGTGGGGAAAATGGAACCAGAATCATTGTCGTGTTGGCAGTATGTCGCTCTTGAACATGGCACTTGTCTACATTCGTGTCAGGGTGGGGACATCTCATCTCATTTTTCACTTGCCTCCGTGGGTTTGGGCAATCTTGTTTGACCTCTCATTTTCTCTTTGCCTTGTCACCATGACCTCTGATCAATTGATGTCAAATACTGCCAAGTCCACTATCGTGCCACCAATATGTTCAAGAGAATTTGACCTCTGCAAAATATCAACCTCCCTCTGATAACTCATATAATCCTGATTCACAAAAACATTATCTTCCTCTGTCTCGCATTGAGGATGTGGGAAATACTATGGCCCACCTTCAGTCAAGGTCACTTCTTGTCGACTTCAGCTCATTATCTAGGAAGCTGATCTAGAGACTCCCTTCTAGTGCCTTGGAGCCTGCATGCCTCAATGGCAGGTTCTTCGCATTCGACATGAGGTTTTCATCATTGGCCTTCGATTGAATGATTCTATGGGTGTTCGACGTTGGCTCACTGATTCACACACCGTAGATTGTACCTATAGTACCTTGAGGGCCATTGTCATTATTGATGGTACCTCTCGTGTCTGTTAACAACTTTCACCATTGGCTGGTAATCATACAATGTTCCTGCATGTTCGACTTCGGCTCCTATATTCGCATGCTTGAACTTGTACTTTGTTCGGATCGAGATGGAGCGCAAGACCCTGGATTTTGTCTATTGAGATACAAGCTACAATTTTTTGGATTACTATGATTGTTACATGACTCAGTCACTGGATGGCTGTGACCATGCCTGAGTCTATTTATCGATCCTCACTAGATGGCTGCGCCCATACCTTGGATCTGGATTATTATGTACTCTGCTATGGATGGTTGCCCCCATACCACATATATCATGTATTTGAGATATCAGTTGTACTTCTCCACGCAGGTTTTCCGGTGGCAGGGTTTTCGGTTGGACATGTTCTCGTAAAGCATTTCACCCCTCTCTCTCTCTCGGGCCTCATGCTTTAGGGGGCATCTGTAACACAACAATTTGTCACCGTCCCTTGGAGGACTCATTTCGGGACCTATGAGAAGTGACATGTCCTAAAAACACTTGCATTGCATTCCTCTGAACATGAGCTTTGTTTGCCCTCAAGACATCTCCTGCTGAAAAACCCTAAAAATAGCTCTTTTTCCATTGGCGTGGTCTCATAGTTCAACCCTCGCGCCAAGGGGGCAAATTCTCCAAAGAGGGTACGCCAATTGGCGCTCTGTCATAGAGTCGCACCCGCGGTAACCATATTAAGAGGTGTTTTTTAACAAATAAACAGCGGAAGTTTCATCCTAACAAATTCCTGGACTGCTATCTATCTTGACTTGGGTGGTTCGGCTACGGATTTCCATAGAGAGGAAGTGGTTTGCCACCTCTCATGGAAGCTTCCTTGATGATATGGCCAATCCCATGATTATTATTTATGATCCCAACTCCCCTTCCTCCATCTATAAAAGATTGCCCATTTCCTTTGCAAGCTAGTTCCAGAGTTTTAGAATTCCCAAATTCCCAAGAGCTTCATGCTACAAGAGCCTTCTTGATTCCCTTAAGGCCAAATCCAAGCAAGGATACTATTGTCCAAGATCCAAAGAGAGAGGCTTGTCCTTATTCCCGATAGGCTTTGCGAGACATGTTCTGCTGACTACCCACCAAAGGAGAATCCAGCATCAGAACATTGGTTGTACTCCCCTTTGATTGATTATTAATGAACGACTATTGGTTATGGTTCCACTCTTGTTATTATTTATGATGATGATGAGTTATGTCTTTTCTGACTAACATATAGTTGCGTATACTGGATTTTATGCTTACGTTTGTATTGTTTCTTGTATGTGCAGGTGTCCATTCACGGAGATCGTGTGGATTGTGATCTGTCGAAGTAGAGGAACGAGAGAACCACCTATCCTACAAATAATAGCATTGGAATCCAGGTAGGCCTTCATCGTTGGTCTATTTATTTGCAATTAGGAACTTGCGCTATAGTGTTTAGCGATTGTTGCTAGACCCGGTCTGGGCTAGTAGGGATCGCCTTTGTCCACAGAGGGGATTTACCTCTTCAACAGCAGGTATGTGTATGCCTCCCCCACCTCATTGAGGTCCAATACCACAACATAAAAGGAGACTTGCATTGGTCTTGCTCCCTCCGTCCCTATCATCTTTTGCTTCAGCTCTCTCTCTCTCTCTCTGACTCCCCTGTGTTGTCTAGTGATTGTGTCTTTACAATCATACATTTTTCTCCTAACACTCGTACGTTGGGGGGCAATCTATTATCACCAAAAACTTGATCATCTAGCCTAATTTACTAGATGGATTGAAGTACACCATGTAAAGCCAATTTTACCATAGTAAAATTGCTTTCACTGTGAGAAATTAATTAATAAACCACCTTTGTTAAGTAATTTATAGTTAAACCCATGAGGAATAATTAAATAAATCACTATTTATTTTATTTTCTTCTAGGAATAATTAATTAAACAATTGTTCAATTATTATTCCTTGTCAGATTTGACCCAATTATGAAAAATAAATAGATAAATCATTAATTATCTTGTTTTTCTCTAATAATAATTAATTAATCACTAATTAGTTATTATTCTTTGTCAAATTTGACTAAATCCCTTAGGAATAATTAAATAAACCATTATTTGTTTATTATTCCTTAACCAATTTCTTGAGATGATAAATAAATCATTTATTTATTTATTATTTCTAAATAAAAGTTTAAATCATTTTTCCCTCCTAACGAAATACAATAAAATATTATGAGTGGTTATTCGAAGAATGGGGTTAACAATATTTTATTATTGCTAATTATTCGAGGATAACTCAACATTTTGCTATAAATAGAAGGGTTTTCCATTCATTATTCACTTTTGATTATTTTCATTGTTGCACTCAGTGTTGTAACTCTGATTATTTTCATTGTCGCACACCATATTTTTGTTAGGTTTACACATTATAGAGGAGAGAGACTCTACACAAGCTGAAGAAGTTTGAGGATAACCAATAACCCATCCCATCGAGGGGGACTGGTAACATTTATTTGTTCCCTTCACAGGTGTTATAATAAAACTATTCTTTGTATATATGGTTTGCAATGGATGATTGGAGTTATTACTATTTATTTTTGTTGTTTAACTATGATTGTGGCATAGATCAGGATTTTGGCAAGTTTTATTTCTATTAGTTGTTGTATATCTATAATGTTTAGCAGCCATTTGTATTGTTGAGATTGTTTGTCATCCACAATCTTAAGTGGGTACTTTTCGTACAATAGATAGGCCACGGGCTCCTGTAGGTGGGCTTCCGATGTAACCCATAAACCCCTCCCATAAAATAGGGATTTTATATTTTTTAATGTTTCAAATTATATAAGCGGGTTGGGTATAGATGGACCCATGTGTGCCTGCGTGTTTTGAAGGGTAGAGTTGCGTATTGAATTTAAAATAATGTTTTTTAGTAAATGGACCAAGTCCAAAGGGAAAGGGTTACCCAAGGCCATGACTCAGAGCATCAAGTATATAAGGGTGATAAATGATGTTATAACAGATGCCCCCTAATATACGAGGTCAGAAGGGGTACATGATGGCCGAAATGTATTAATTGTATCAAAAGAATAATGCAAGGACTTGGGAAAAGATCACCAGATTCCATCTTACTAAACCAATGGAAGAGATCAAAAAGAAAGCTCATGTTTGAGGCGGGCATACCCATGCTCAGAGATAGTAAAGTATGTCTGCATATCAATTGTAGAGCAGATCCAATATGTATACAAGTACAAAGGAAACTAATAAATACATAGTGGATAATCTGAGCATAGCTGCAAAAGTACATATCAAGGCCATGTCACAATATCACATATAAAATAAATGATCAATAATGTTGAAGGAGATATTTTATCACTGATGTCACATAAATGATCCTTAAAGTACCAAGTCAAAAAGTGGAATAATGGTACATCATGAAACTCGAGTTCCAACATATAAAATTTTACTGTGATGAACTGCAACATATAAGGTGGATGGTGTCACCAGCAGAAAACTGGAGGAACTGACAAGTGAACCAAAAAATGTTGATGCAACTGAGGTCTTCACCAACCACCATGGTACATTTCTACACTATGGGAATAAATGAGCTGAAGTTGAACACGTTAGAAATTGTTTGATTACCGGTCATTGATGTATACCATTAACAAACACGAGACAACTCACTAATAATTATGATGAGGGTCAAGGTGCCCGAGTACAATCTAACAATTGCAAATAAATGAGTTGAAGTCGAACACTTGAGAGAATCTATCAATCAGGAGACATTGATGTATTCTCACTGTCGATAATGAAGGAGTATACCAATGATCACTGCAAACTCTAAGGTACTGAAAAAGTACTCTAGACCTTATTCCCATATCAATGAGTTGGAGTCGATGGGAAAAGATATATTGGAAGGAAGTCATTAAGGCATCCCACATTAATCTAGCACGAGTGTAACCTGCAGGCCAATAATTTGGAAGGAATCAGACAAAGACAGATGAAGTAACCATACCAAAGCACATTTCCAGCGTACACAAGATGTGGCTAGAGAACAATAGAAACCCTCTAAACCAACCAATAATGAAATCTGACATAGAGGTGATGAATCCACCAATAGGGTCAAATGGAAACCAAAGTACTGCACAAATCCCAATGTGTGATAATGTAAGCTAACGTCAAACACAAGGGAAACGACTCAGTCAAAGACCCATGATATTAATAGATGTTGAGTACAAGGTCACCTATCAATGATGGAAATAGGGCTAGGGTGCAGCTCTAAACCTACTCCCAGAGCAATGTTTCGAAGTCGATAAGAGCAGACCCGCCAGCAAGAATTCAGGGGAGACCTTCTTAACTAACATGAGCAAAGGACCAAATAGTTGATGTGACACTGAACATAACTCGGATAGACTAGGTATGGCCAACTGAAAATGAGTTAAGAGACACTACAAAAAGGTTGACTCAGGTTTACTTCCCTTGAACAAAACACCCTACGTTTTGGGTTGAGAACCCCAACATATAGAAGGGCATACACCAAAAAGAAGAAATCAAACAAGAAGTCCTAATGCTTAAACTACTAAAGTGGGATGAAGATATAATACTCATAGGTGCTACGTTCATCCAAACTCTCTACTTCCTCCAATGCTTCAAAACCTACAACTCATTCCAAAAAAGCATATATACTCACAGTAGTTCAAAGCATGTTCAAGATATGAATGTTAGATCATATAAGCATATAGATATAAAACGTGAGATCATACATAATTATATCATAACATGAGTTAAAGCATAAATATCAATACATCAGGAACAAGATATAGCTTATTTATTGATGTCTGCAAAGAATGTGGAAGAATACAACCTGATGTGACCACAACTCCAAGTGAAACATTCCTCTGAATTCGTCCAGCCCAAGCCTCAACAATCCTCTTTCAAATGCATACACATAGATGCCATATAAAGGACATGGACATCTCTATGAGGAAACAAGGGTTTCCTATAGTTGGGAGTGTAGGAGGCACAGGGATAAATCATACTTGATCAGGGACCAATTGGATATAATATCAATATCCTATATTTCTCTCTCCTTAGGCCTTCCCATGAGGTGTATTTATATCACCCCAAAACAGTTGTTTCAGTTGGGATACAGTTAGGCCACGGGCTCCTATAGGTGTGCTTCTAGTGTAACCCATAAACCCCACCCATAAAATAGGAATTTTATATTTTTTTAATATTTCCAATTATATACGTTGGGTATAGCTGGACCACGTGTGCACATGCTTTTTGAACGGGAGATTCATGTATGAATTTTAAAATAATGTTTTTTAATAAATGGACCAAGCCTGAAGGGAAAGGGCTACCCAAGGCCATGCCTCATAACATCAAGTATACAAGGGTGATAAATGATCCTATAACATGGTCGAGACAATGACATGTGGCACTCCATACAAGTTCGCTCTACCAAACCAGTCTATAATCATGCCATCGTGGGAGTTTGGGCATAACTCTTTCATGAAGAATCCAATATTGGTATGACTTGTTGAGTTGGAAATAATACTTACAGGGCTACTGCATGACCAAATTTCAGATCTTGAATATTCACAATTACAGATATACAATAACTGCAATATCTAGCTCCTAAAAAGCAAGAACAAGGTGTGTACTTTTTAAATTTTGCATAATTTTATTTGAAAATCATTTTGAAGTGATTCAAAGGGCATAGTGAAGCATCGATAACATTTTTTGATTTAAAAATGCCTCGAAAAAATGGACACGCCTAGTAAGCAACTAAAAAGCTCTTCTATGACACATGAAGAAGAGGAAGAAATGCAACATGATATATCAAAATTGCGAGATCAAGAGCAACAAATTTTGCTCTCATAAAGAGTAACCAAAAATGAAATGGAAGCTAAGATCGATGGTTTGAATAATATTTTAAAATCAGGCATGGAAGGTTTGAAGGATGGCATGAAAGCTAATATGGATGGTATAGAAGCAAAAATTAAAGTCAACATGGAAGATTTGAAGAATGGTTTAAAAGTAGACATGGAAGGTTTGAAGGAAGGTTTGACAAAGTTGCTACAAGAAATGCTTCCTAATGGAGAAAAGGCATTAGATGAAACTCATAATGAGAACAAAATAAGCGTTAATCATGATTTCATACACTCTAACGTTGGATTGAAGACCCACCATATTCCAAATATTTATATGAGGAAGTTTGATGGCAATGATCTGGTAACATGGATACTACAAATGGAATAATATTTTTATCTCCATAATGTGTAACACACACAAAAGGTACACATTGCAACTTTATACTTAGAACCCAATCAATTTGTGTGGTAGCGATGGCTTTGTTCTCATAAAATACTTGTCACTTGGTCAATTTTTATGGCGGAAATGATATCACATTATGAGGATACAAAGAGCAACAACTTCTTTAGCCAATTGATAAATCTCAAACAAAAGGATTCCATGGCAGATCACATTGAGGACTTCCAAAAATTGAATATAAAGGTAAATGATATTCCATAGGAGCATTATATTTATGTCTTCATAGGGACTTAATGGATAATATCCAACATGAGGTTCGCCTTTGGGAACCTGATTCATTGAAGAAGGAATTCAAGCTGGCAAGAAAAATTGAAAGAAAAATTATGGAAACAAGGAAGCCTACCACTCACAACTATAAACATGGAAGTGTTGTTTCTCCTAGCTTTCCACAACCTACAAGGTTGACACCACAACAATTGGAAGAAAAGAGAGAAAAAGGAGTTTGCTACATTTGTGATAGAAAATACACTAAAGGTCATAAGTGTATTGAGAAGAAATTATTTTACATAGGTTGTGAAGACGAGGAAGAAAGGGAAAAAGAAACTTCAAAAGAAGAGGATATACACCAGGAACCAACCCTAGAGAAAGAAGAAATGAGTCTGACAGAAATTACCACTCCTCAAACTCTCCAAATAGAAGGACAAATCAAGAAGAAAAAGGTAATAGTGTTGATTGATTTCAATAGTACCCATAATTTTATTCATTGTAATATAACCAAGGAATTGAATTTCTTCCTATGCCCAAAATTAGAGTGTCAAGTGATGGTTTCAAATGGAGTAACTATAAATTTCTCTGGAAAGTACCTGTCAGGTCAATTTACTAAACTAACGCAGGTTTTTTACTAGTCAATCTGGGTTTGTAGACTTGGAAGCACGTTCAAAGTATATGGATTTCAGGTAAAATCAATTTCGGAAGGCAAGGCTCAAACATTAAGGGAAATGCATATTACAAATAAGTTCTAAGTTTAAAGAAACTAAAAAGTCTCTGATTCAAAATGTAGTAAGTGAAGGAAGAGGCTCCTAACTTAGGAGGTGTTGGTTGTCCTTCCTCACAGTTCTACTCCAACAACATTACCATTGCATCAAATCATAAACTGGAATTCAAGAAATGCAAAAGGATGCTTTTTAGTTGTGATTCATAATTTGATAGAAAGAGAACTTAACATAAATCCTTGGTTTTCCTTTCATACAAAATTATATTTTAAACCAAAATCATCCGAAAATCATACATAAATCATAACACATCTAAGTAACTGAATCATAAAACTGAAACAAGAAATATTGAATCAAAACTATGTTAATTTATACAAAATTTAACCAAAGTGTACTTAGCTTGGTATGGGGGCCCTCCAACCTTGCCTTATACACCTGAAGAACTCTTCAGCTACAACTAACTTAATAAAGAATCCACAACGTGAAAAACAAATAGAATAGTATAAATGATTCTTCAAATTATCTCAAAAGTCTCCAATAATCTTAATACAAAATTACACCCTCTGAATGGTCCATAAACTCTGTTTAAATAAGAAACTCATAAAAAAAAATTGCTATAATGGATCTAACAAAATTTTCAATCCTAATCCATCCATACAGATTGAACTCATCAAGTCTGGTTCACAAAATCAGGAAAAATTTGACAAAATAATAAATATGCTCCTTTTTACTAGGAATTCTTGAATGATAGGTCAAGTGTGACCAACGTTGATTGGGCCTGTTTTTGCTTAGTTTGACTGAACCAACAGGTGTTTTGTCATCTATCCTTCCCAAGATTTCCAAATATGTGCTCAAATCTCACCCAAGTGTCTTGCACATATGACTTCCATGAAGCTATTACGGGAATTTTTAATGTTGTCCAAATTTACTCTTAAAACCCATTTTTTACAAAAATTTCCAAAAATTGAAAAAGTTAATTTAGTTACATGAGTATGCAAAATACGACTAAAATGAGGCATATATATGTGAAATATGATGGAATATGGTGGTAAATAAATGGATTTAGGATAGGCAAATATGACCAAAATTGAGGGCCAACAATGCCATAATATCAAGCTAACCATGGGGGGTTATGTATTGAATAGTATAATACTCTCTATTCCAATGGGTGGTGCTAATGTTGTACTAGAACTCCAATGGTTACAATCCCTAGGTATGATAAATTTTAATTTTCAATAACTTTTGTTGAATTTTTTTTGGGAAGGAAAGGAAGTTGAATTAGGGGGTATCATAGGGAGAGTAGGAAAGATAATTAGCTATAATGCATGACACTAGGCATAATTGCACAACTATGTTCACTAGATGTTCAAACATCAAAATCATGTATTTCCCCAAATCTCCAAAAATCCTTGGACAGTGATTCCAAGGTATTTAAGACTCCCAAAGGCATACAACCTATTCATGATCATAGTCATGCTATTCATTTGATTCTAGGAAGTGTTCTTCCAAACATCACGCCTTATAGATATCCTTATTCCCAAAAGAGTGAAATTGAACATATGATTGCATAAATGATAGAGGCCGGTATAATTCAACCTAGTCAAAGTTATTTTTCGGCTTCAGTAGTATTGATGCATAAGAAGGATGGATCATGGCACATGTGTCCAGATTATAGGGATCTCAACAATCTCACTATTAAAGATAAATTTCCCATTCTTATCATTTATGAATTATTGAATGAATTACATGGAGCAATTTACTTCACCAAGTTGGAGCTTTGTTCAGGATATCATCAAATTAGAATGAAGACTGAAGACATTCTGAAAACAACATTTAGAACTTAGGAGGGTCATTATGAATTTTGGTCATGCCTTTTAGCCTTACCAATGCACCTTCTACATTTCAAGGTTTGATGAATTCCATTTTCAAACCCTTCCTTAGAAAAATTTTGTTAGTATTTTTGGATGATATACTAATTGACAACAAATCTTGGAAGGATCATGTTCAACATGTTGACAAGATGCTCAAACTACTGGAGGAGAAACAATTATACGCAAAAACCTCCAAATGTTTATTTGGAGTACAGAAGGTGGAATATCTAGGTCATATTGTATCTCATGAGGGTGTTAAAGTAAACCCTCAAAAAATTAAATCCATTAAGGAATGGAAAATCCCCACAACCATAAAGCATATGTGAGGATTTCTTGGGTTGACAAGGTATTATCAAAAGTTTGTTTAGAATTATGGGAGAATAGTAGCACTTCTAACAACATTACTGAAGAAAGATGCATTTTCTCGGACTCCAGAGAAAACTAAGGCCTTTTAACATCTTAAAGAGGCAATGTTCCAAGCACCGGTCTTAGCTATGCTAGACTTCACAAAAAAATTAGTGTGGAATGTGATGGCTCAAGAAATGGAATTTGTATTATTTTAATGCAATAAGGAAGACCCATTACTTTTGAAAGTCACCCAATCAAAGGTAAATATTTACACAAACCTATTTATGAAAACGAAACTTTGGAAATACTACATTCACTAAAGAAATTGAGAACTTACCTAATGGGAAGACATTTCAAGGTAAAAACAAATCATGTTAGTCTTAAATACTTTTTGGAATAAAGATTATCTTCAGAAAAGTAGAAAAAATGGTTCATAAAAATGTTGGGTTATGACTTTGAAATCATCTACAAAGAAGGGAAGAAAAATGTTGTTGCAGATGCACTCTCAAGAAAGGATGAGGATGTGGAAGTGTTTCTTTGTGCCATTTCTATTATCTAACCAGATTGGATAACTGAAGAAATAGATGGATGAAAGAAATATGAAGAAGTGTGGACACTCATTCAAAAGTTGCAAAAATATCCCAATACATCTGATACATTCAGCTGGAAAAATGATTCATTATGGTACAAATATTTCTTATATCTTTGTAACAATTCTCAACTCAAACAAAATATTCTCTTTGAATTGTACACCTCTCCCTTAGGAGGGCACTCAGGATTTTTAAAAACTTACCACACGGTCAAGAAGGTTTTTTTTTGGGATGGCCTTAAATCTGATATTCAAAAGTTTGTGGCGGAATGTTTGGTTTTCCAAAAAAATAAAGTTGAGACAATTAAGACCCGAGGTTTGTTACAACCTTTATCCATTCCAAGTCCATATTGGGAGGAGGTTTCAATGGATTTTATCATAGGTCTACCCAAGTCCAAAGGGAAGAGTTTCATCATGGTGATAGTTGATAGACTTACCAGGTATGCACACTTTTCTACATTATCTCATCCATTTAAAGCCATTACAATTGCTACTGCATTTATGGAAACAATTCAAAAGCTACATGGAAACCCAAATATTATTGTAAGTGACAAAGATCCCATTTTCTCTAGAAATTTTTGGACGAAATTATTTTCTTGATTGGGTACTCAATTAGCTCATAGCTCATCTTATCATCCTCAATCTGATGGGAAAACTGAGATAGCGAACAAATGTTTGGAGATATATCTCTATTGCATTGTATCTTATAATAAAACACAATGGGTCAAGAGGTTACCTCTACCTAAATGGTGGTATAACACTTCCTTCCATACTGCAGCGAAAATGGCCCAATTTATGGCACTTTATGGATATCATCCATCATCCATCACATCAAGCATCAATAACAAGTTCTCCAACTCTTAAAGGATAACCTCCTTTTGGCACAGAATCGAATGAAACAACAAGAAGATCAACATCTTAGCGAAAGTGGTTTTGATGTAGTTTACTGGGTATTCTTACGACTACAGCCATACAAATAAATGTCCCTCAAGCACGCTAAGAAGGATAATAAATAATCACCAAAGTACTATGGTCCTTACAAGGTGTTGCAAAATATTGGTACTAAGGCATACAAATTGGAGCTTCTTGCATCTTCTCCATGTTTCATGCTTAAATATGGTTACAGGTGACAAGCTCCCATTTCAAACAATATTTCAAGAACTTGATGCGGAAGGAAAAATCATATTGGAACCTGAAGCAGTCAGGAAGACAAGAAATCAACAACTATGAAATCGATCAATTTCAGAGTATCTCATCAAGTGGAAGAACTTACCCACTGAAGATTCCACATGGGAGGATGATAATTTTATGCAAAAGCATCCATAACTGCTCAAGCGTTGAGGACAACACTTTTTTTGAAGGAGAGGGGCAAGTTAGGTCCCTATAATACTAGTATATCTCCTTATTGTTATTGTTAGTGTAGCCACCTTATTATTATTGTTGTGCCCATGTAGTCCCCATATTGTTATTTTTGTGCCCCATAGAATCCCACTAATGTTATTTTTGTGCCCTTGCATTATTATTGTTATGTAGGATCTGATTATATTGTGACCCCTTAGACTCCTATATATAGAAAGAAGGTTATGTTCATTTAAGTCATCCAATAATCGTTCATTTATGTAATGTAAAGGAGGTTTCCCCCTGAAAGAGGATAACTTCTAAGTCGTTGATCTATTTATTTGTGAGTTTGTTTCATAACACCCTAAAAAAATAAACTGGAGAATATACTAGGAGAAAAAAATATCCAAAATCACCTACAATGAAACAATATTTCATCTCCTTTCTCACTATACAAAATGTTGTTTGAAACATACTCTATTATCTGTTGCAATAGGTCCTACAAACTACTTCAAAAAATATGCATCATACAACTCTCATCGCTTGCACACAATCCTCCAAAATCACACTCTCTCAACACACCAAGAAAATAAATCATACTACCATTGAGCTTCCTCCAATATATAGACGAAATGAGGTGCTCAACTCAATAATTACCAAGAACTACTGAGCTCCACAAACTTTTTTCATATGTTTGACTTGATCTAGATTCAACTCATTGACTTGATCAAGCCACTAACTCCTCTTTCCTTTTGATATTTTCAACTTTGATTAGCTTCTAGAGGCCCCACTACCTTTTTCGACCATATACTAAAAAATTATGATTAAGAACATCGCCAAAATACCAAAATTAGTTGAGTTGAGATAGGAATGTAGAGAAAGTTCTGTGAAAATAAATCAATCAGGTGCACAACAAATGCTAAACTCAACTGGAACTCTTTAGTCTCTAGCACAATCATGTCTCCAAGTGATTGGGTACTTTCAGTTCCTCTGATGACCCATCATTGATGCGACTAGGGTAGAGGATGGAAGAAAACCATATTACCTCAGCTCATAACCTACCCAACCTTCTTGGACACCTTCACCAACTCCTGGACACACCTCCAAGCCTTTGTGACAATTTTTCAACT
Source organism: Pinus taeda (assembly GCA_000404065.3). NCBI lineage: Eukaryota > Viridiplantae > Streptophyta > Pinopsida > Pinales > Pinaceae > Pinus > Pinus taeda. The sequence goes on along the minus strand of APFE030851304.1, from coordinate 79,771 downwards.
GATAACATAGGCCATGAACTTCATCAATAATTTAGTGACATGAAAACTCTAGTCTACAAAACTCCTCATCAATACCAACACCTCCATCTCTGCAAGCAGCAATGGAAATGTGTCCGAACACCTCCAACACATGTAGCAACATCTCTAGCACCTGCAACAACAACATCAAGTGATACAATTTCCTCCAACACATGTAGAGTCACCTCCACCACAAGTAACAACATCTCAACGCATGTAGCAACAATCCAATACTTCCATCACATGTAGAAGCATATGTAACACATGTAGAATTTTTCTACAAATCAGCTAGCTCTGATACCATGTAGAAATTCCCACTGTAGATCACCTAGTAATGCAATGTACTAAAGCAAAACGCCTGATCTACTTCTACAACCAATTTAGCAGAATCTTAATCAAACATGAGCAACATCAATAAGAATGCATATAATTGATATGGAGAAATCAAACACACATAACACAGAAAATATAACTAGGGGAAAGCTCCACCCTAAAACCCCATCTTTGTATTATCATACAAGTGGAAATATGTCTAGATTACATAAAGCCTTGGCTCGGAAGCTATCCAACTCTCAATACAATCCCTCTGCTGCTCATAGATAGTCAAAGGCTTCTCACAAACCTTCTCCTCTACTCTGCAAGCCTCCTATTTCTATGCACAGTTTTCCTAGGTCCTCCAACTGCAACCTGTGTGATTCTCACCTCACACACAACACTGACCTCTGAATAACTGCACAAACCTGAAGGAGATAAATCCTCATCATAGATGAGCTTCCTTTATAGGAAAAATATTCCTCCAGCTGATAGTACATTGTCTCTTCTATGATCTCAACTGGGTCTCTGTCTGAACTGGCATGCATGAGTCATTTAAGCTATAATATTCAGTTATCTGAAAATACTAGTTGTTACATGCATGCAAGCATTAACAAACTAAATCTCATTAATTTAGCAACTTGTTAAATTAATCTAACTAGACTTGACTCAGTTAACTGAGCCAACTAATTACTACTCAAATTAGAACTCATCCTTATCTCTTTAACTGGTGGATAAATTCCTCAATTAATAGATAAATTGTTGCATGTCCTCACATAGACTTCATGTTTGATTTTTCTCAACTAATTAACTCATTCAGAATTAATTAATTTATTTTCAAACAGCTGTTAAGTTCAAATTCGAATTTTACTTCCTATTTCTAGTATAGGGACTAACTAAAATAGGAATCCACACTAAACTGCTAAAAATAGAACTTCTATTTTTACCACTTCCATTTTTCATTCCCTGTTGCCCAATCCAGCACTGGTACCCAAACTGCTATTTTTAGCATTTCTTGTTGCCATTTTTCAACAACACATGTAGTAGAAATCCAACCACCTGCAACAACAGCATCTTCAATCAACACAACATGTCTAGAATCCATCTCTACTCAGCCTCCAAATCACCTCCATTAAGTCATGCCAACCAATAATACCATTGAGCCAAACACTCATCATACATCATGAGGAGGACTAATCATCATCAAGTAGACATAAGGAATATGATGAACAACACCATGACCATATTGACATCAATTCCAACAATACAATGCTAACAAACTCCCCCTTTGGCATTGATGTAAACCTAAATACAACATTTGAGGCTGATCTCCATACACTCCCCAAAAATTGAAGCCGCAACTCTGAAGTCGATCTCCATCCATCCAAAGTTTCTCCCCCTTTGACATCAATGGCAAAGGGCCATACCAAAACTGAAGATAATGCCAATAATGTGTCATATGAGAGAAGAAATCCCCTTGTAATACTCAAAACCATGTCATTGCAAACTAAAGAAGTATCTCTTGTAAGATAAGCATGTCAAACAAGAAACTATGCTGCCAACACCTCTAGTCAATGCCATGCAATCTATGAAACTGAACATGCTCCCCTTAATCATGTAATGAAATTGTAATCACACTCTCTTTTTTTTTGAAGCAACACATCCTATTCACTGCAATAAGCCCCCTTTCCAATGGCAAGATAATACTCCTCATGAACTATGACTCCAACTAACTTTGGACAAGATATACAATGAATTACAATGCATATACAATGCTTCATGGAGAAAATACATGGTTGTGATAAAGACATAGGACTGGCATATGAATCTTCTATAAACTCTCCTATCGCCAACCAAGACTTCTATGAACCCAATTTCACATCATGCACCCATTGTAGTGTAGCTACATCAATGATATACAAAATAATACATGACTTGGACTTCCATTGACCCATTCATAGCTAATGACAAGACATACTAGACACCATGGGCCTCTCCATGAGAAATGTGCCAGTAAGATAAAACAACAAAGGTACATGGATTTTACATCTGCACATAAGTGTGCTCTCATCTATGCATGCCCAATACAATAATATAACATGAGTACATGGCATCAAGTAGAAATTACATACACTCCCAATGTGTAGCAGTAAAAATAGAAGAACTAGCAACACCATGTGCTAGTGTATGGCCACTCAACACCTTGGCCATCGCCATCTCAATAATGAATATCCTGCAGCAAAATCATGAAAACAACTAGAAACCACCACCATGCTCCATATGTGCATCAAAAATATTAAATGATATTAGCATCATAGCAATGTGTCATATAGGCAACAATAAATACATCCTTGTCATAACAAAGAATCCATGAGGCTCATGAATATAGTAGCATCAACATAATCTATAAGCAACAAATTAACAAGCAACAACATCATCACTAGCAAAATATGAATCAATATGCATTGTAACCAAGAAGCATCAACAAGGAACTATGCATCAACAATATCAATATAAGATTTAGCAATATGGCACCATTAGTAGCAAAAACTCATCATCTCCTCAACATATGTGAGCAACATAAGATCCAATAATAAAATATTGTGATAAACACATAATTTCATCCTCTCTATAAATGCAAAATATTTCATCATCAGCATGCATCAAAACACATAATCAATAGAAACCATCCTCCTCATGTCTCATCCATCCAAAAACACATGAGAAAGAACATGATACATCTAGAAATAGAAGATGTAAACGATGATATGCCAACGAATCAACTATTCTCAAATAAAGCAGCATAAAAAATAACTCAAATCAATGGCAATCATATTCACTGCATGCTCCTATGTAGGAACACAATACCAAGCATATGCACTACATGCTCCTATGTAGGAACACAATCCAAACCATTTGCAACTCTATTAGAAAGAAATATGCTCCCCCTGAATGTGTGATCCTCCATCACCTTTGACCATGCACATAAAGCAAGCATGTGGTTGGCATACCTCCAAGAACATCATAAACACCTCAATATCCAGCTACTCAAAATTCGTCAATAATAATATAGTTGGTCCAATTATAATCAACCTGAAAATAAATAAATCAAAAATAAAAATATACTTCAAACCTCATGAACTCCGCTTGAACTAATGCATCTCCTACAATATGCATATTTATATTCATGTACTCTTCCAGATATGGTTGCACATCCAATAATCTACATGCTACTCATGATGCAACCATATGCTCCCCCTTAGACCATACATGCCTCAGTTTTTTGTCGGAGTTCCTTGCTGCTCTTTTCTCCTCCAAACTTTCATATGTTGATCCTCCTTCTTCTTGTGTGGTTGGCCTTGCATATTTTCCTCTTTCTGATTGGATATTCTGTAACACATGGGAAGCTTGCAATCCTTGGCCTTATGGCCAATATTGTTACAAAAAAAACATCTTATGTGACCAAGGAACTTAGGAATAGCTTGACGTCTTCTATTGATCTTATTGTTATTCCTTGCATGTGCTTTGTAGTTTATAACCCTATGTCCAAAATCATTGTATGAGAAATAATAACCATAAAATGGAATATTATACCTTAATGATGGATATATTCTTTTCATGCATGCTTGAGGTTGATTCTCCTTTGACTTCTCCTTTTGATGAGAGGGTTTGATCTCTCCATTACCGCAAATTGTTGCTATGTGTCCACATATTCCACAATTAAAACATATTCCAATTCAATTCTTCTTCTTTGGCCTTCTATGTTTGTTCTTCTACTTCTTGCATGGTTTTTTATTCTAATTTTTAATGTTACTATAGGTTGCTCCAACAATTTCATATTTGTTTGTTGTTGCTTGAGCACTAGATCTGATTCTCTCTAATTCCTCTCTTGTAGAAATTGCTTCATCCTTCAATTGTTCGCACTCATCCTCTAGCTCCTTATACTACTTCGTCATTCCATTTTCACTTTTTCTTCCTTCTTCCAGCTGAGTTTTTAGATCGGAAATTTCTTCCTTGAAAGAACTCTTTTTCATCAAAAATCTACAGCAACATTCATTGGTCTTTATTTTCAACCATGAGACTTTGAATCTCTGCTTATAGTGCCATTATATTTTATTACTCTTCATCTATTCTATTAATATCTTCTTATTGTTCCTCTTGCTTAATTCTTAATCCATCATTGGTATCACTAGAGCTTTCATTTTCTTCTTATGAGGAGGATTGATTTGTTATTGCAATAAAAGTAGAATCCTTTGCATGGTTCTCCATTTCTAAAATTTACAATTTTCATCCAAGATACAAACTTTGAAACTTATCCAACATCTCTTTTGCAGTCTCAGAGTGTCTCACATACATTCTATCATATTTTGAAACACTATGAAAAATAATATTTTTAACCAAGTCAATAGATTCATCTTTAACTCCATATTAAACTTATAGAAAAATATTTTCATCAAGAGATAGAAAATGTGAATCTAATTTCATCTTCCTAGTTACAAATTTACCTACATGAAGCATTGGAATTCCTTGTTGATCCATTTCAAAAAAATTGCAAAAATCTGCCAAAAACTCCAAGATCCACTCTCCAACGATCAAGCTACACCCAAGAGCCCCGCTCTAATACCAATTGTTAGAAACTAGATCACTACTGAGAGGGGGGCAGGGGGGGTTGAATCAGTAGTGAATGCAGTTATAAATTTTTCTCCAAATGATTATTCTTTAATCGTGCATAAATTGAAACACAAAAGAATAGATCAAAGAATCAAATATAGACATGAAACCATGAAAGCAATCAACACAATAGACACAAGTATTTTTGGTGGAAAACCCTCTCTAGGGAAAAAAAAAAAAATTGTTGTTGTTGCACTGCTCAAATATTTTATTATGTTAAGCAAATTATTTACATAGAGATTTATCTGGCTACTACCAAACGGAGACTCTTTCTCATGCGAATCTATGGACTACCATCCATTGAATGCCACCATTATCAATGATCCTCACTCGGTTACCCTTAAACTAACAAACAACTCTAAAGAATCATATCTGCTAGAATCCACCACGACCAGTGAGCCTCACCTTGTTTCTTTCGAACTATCCAACTACCATTGGATTGAGAAAACTGATAACTTATATTGAATTCACTGGAGTCACCCAAATCCACTCCTCTATGTGGTTCTCATTTCATACATTTTCATACTAGAACTGATAACTACTCAACATGAACATCACGACAACATACCTTCAAAGCACAAATCAAAAAACCAATCCACACAAAAAACATCAACACAAAATCATCAACACTACATAAAATAATATGATCAATACATCAGCTAAATCCCCTTTGCAACAAGTAAACTTGCTCACAACTAAATGTTTCCCTCAAACAATAAACTAGAGTATCTACAAGGGGAAAACATTATCCAAAATAATTTGCAATCAAATATTATTTCATCTCCTCGCTTACTATACAAAATGTTGGTTGACACATACTCTACTATTTGTTGAACATCTGCAAACTACTTCAGAAAATTTGCATCGTACAATTCTCACATATTGCACACAATCATCCCAACTCACACTCTCTCAACACACCAATAAAATCAACCATACTAATATTGAGATTCATCCAATATATGGATGAACTAAGGTGCTCAACTCAATAATTACTAGAAACTACTAAGCTCCACAAACTCTCTTCATATGATTGATTTGATCTGGATTCAAATCATTGACTTGATCAAGCCACTAACTCCTCTTTCCTTTTGATATTTTCAACTTTGATTAGCTTTTAGAGGCCCCACTACCTTTTCTAACCATATACTAAAAAAAATTGATCAAGAACATCTCCAAAATACCAAAATTATTTGAGTTGCATAAGGAATATGGAGAAATTTCTGTGAAAAAACTCAGTCACACACACAACATAGGCTAAACTCCACTGAAACTCTTCAATCACTTACACAATCCTATCTCCCAACGAATGGACACTTTTAGTCACTCTGATGACCCATCATCCATGTGATTGGGACAAAGGATGGAATAAAACCATCTTTCCTCAACTTAGAACCTACCCAACCTTCTTGGACACCTTCATCAACTCCTGAACACACCTCCAATCTTCTGTGACATGTTTGCAACTGATAACATAGGCCAAGAACTTCTGCAACCAATCAGTGACTTGAAAACTCCAGTCTACCAAAATCCTCATCAATACCAACACCTCCAGCTCCTCAAGCAGCAATGACAACTTGTCCAACCACGTCCAACACCTATAGCAACATCTCCAACACTTGCAATGGGAGCATCGAGTCAAAAAACTACCTCCAACACCTGTAGAGGAACCTCCAACACAAGAAACAACATCTCAACACATGTAACAACAATCCAATGCTTCCATCACATGTAGAATCATATGTAACACCTATAGTTGCAATCCAACCACCTGTAGCAGCAACATCTTTAATCAACATAACACATCTAGAATCCATCTCTACTCAGCCTCCAAATAACCTCCAATAAGTCATTCCACATCCAAGTTGACATTAATGCCAACCAATAAGGACATCAAGCCAAACACTCATCACACATCCTGAGGAGGACTAATCATCATCAAGTAGACATAAGGCATATGATAAACAACACCATGAACCTGTTGAAATCAATGCTAACACTAAAATTCCAACAATGATATGGTGATACAAATGAGGGCCCACTATAAATACTAGGCAGAATGCATTTTCATGAATATTCATGTCCCAACTAATAGACATGACTATTCATAATTATTAATTATTATTATTATTATTATTTATATTATTATATTCATAACAAATTCAACCCTCAACATGAGTTACAACTTAATAGTTCCCATGTGGCTAGCCCATTTTTCATGAGTAATGGGGGTTGGCATGGAATTCCTCTCAAACTATTATGGTCAATCATGATAGGTCAACTTTCGGGAGGCATAACTTTTGTATTTTAACTCTGATTGATGTGATTCTTGCATTGTTCAAAAGGTACTTGAGTGTAAAGAAACTTCACTATATCCACACTTAGGTGGGAAACTTTTACCCATGAAAAAGTTCATTTAGAGCCTTAAATTGTTCGTAGAAGGTTTCAGACCCCAATTCTCCAAACTAGGTCCCAATGATAAAACTGCTTTAGTAATTTGATTCCTTCGATTTTTACACTCTGAAAGCATCGAGATGGATGCTAAATTATATAGTGATCTAGTATGGATCACTAGGTCAAAGTATTCATTTCATGGTATTAATTGAAGGAATGAGGTTCATGTGAAGCCATGGGGAATGTAGTGGCTCTCAAAAAACATTTTTCTTCAATGTCAACCAAATACACAAGGAAAACTACATTGACTTGACTTCAAAATAAAATACATTGGCATACCATGGTTTTGTAGTAGTGGATAACATTAAGGCTTATGGAGGATTAGTATGTCACAGTGGTACTACTGATCAATATGGATGATGAATAGTGTTGGGGAATAAGTATGATGGTTCGTTGACTCTCTTGCTTTTGTAGCACTATTTCTTGATTTTTGTAGCACTTATCTTATTTTCCATAACATTACCTCTTGACCTTTGTAGCACTTTTCTTCACTTGATATTCAAGTCCAATTCTTTATTTGTGTTGTAATTTGTCTATCTATGACTTTATGGAAAGTTTTTGTGTCAATGGTCAACAACTCAAGCACATCCATTGCATGCTACTAGGAACTTGTGATATAAAAATTATATTTTTAGGGCCTTGACTTTAGAAATGGCAAGAAATTTTCTACTACTAATGAATTCGAATGGAAAACAACAGACACAAATTTCTTCTACAATTTTGCAAGAAGGAAAACACATGATAGAAACATATGAAATAACATGCAACCATCACAACACAAAGAATATAATGATTTTACAGGGGTACCTGACTAGGAAAAAACCCCTTCATTGCTTTGCATTAATTAGATGAGAATATGGCTCAATTACAATGTTTTTATTCAATCCTGAAGCACACCCTGCACTGCAATTTTGATCACCTTGTCACTAGCCTGCTCTGACCAACACTTAGCCAATTCAAGCCTCAACCTTCCTCCTTTTGCCTTGTGAAATCCTGGAGGAAATTAACTCCTAAATAATAGGGAAATTCTCCTTGTGCAAATCCTAGAGGAATTTATCACTTGCTTCAATGCAAAAGCCTATACACTCAAATAGTATATAATTGATAATTACAATGTGCATTCTCCTCCACTCCAGCTAGGAAATTCTAATTCCATGCATGACTGGGAATATTTTTAGTAAATTTATCAGTTAACTAAGAGATCAGTGAGTTAACACCATTAATAACTACTCATTGAACTCCTACTAACTCACCTAATGACTAGAGATCAGTTAACTTAGTTTAACTAACAATAACTCCACTAGAATCTTAAATATTAGCAATTAATACATGCACAACTCTACTCTTATCCTACAAACTCAAATTTACTAATCTAAGTAGGAGACAAGACCATGTCACTCATGCTAATTTCAATCCAAGTCATCCTAATGATGTGGAAAATCAAATTTATCCATTTGAATAAGGAACAAGTCAAATGGAGCCTTTTATTGCTACATTTCTAACACTCCCTCTTAGCAAGAAAATGGTTCTGCACCACCCCTATCCTGCACCTATGGAACTCAAATTTTCCTCTTGAAAATTCCTTTGTCAAAATATATGCATCTTTCTCCTCAGTTGGAATGTGCTGCAACATCATGATTCTCCTTTGCACACAATCTCTCAAGTGGTGGTACATGATATCAATGTGCTTGGACCTATCATGAAATACTATATTTTCAAAGAGTTTGATATAACTCTGATTATCACAATAAATCATTGTCGGATCCATCTCCTAACTAAAAACACCAACAATAATTCTCCTCATCCATATGGCATCGCATGTTGCTTGACTTGCACTCATATACTCAGCCTCTGCTGAGTTGAGTGCCATAGATATTTGTTTCCTGTTATACCAGGAAATAGTTGCAGACCCAACACTGAAGATAGCTCCTGAAGTACTCTTCCTATCTGATAGAATCGCTGCCCAATCCACATCAGGGAAGCCTTGGAGCTTCACACCATATGACCTCTTGTACCATAACCCATAATTTGTTGTGCCTCTGAGGTATCTGAGCACATGTTTTTTTTTATTTCCAGTGAAGCTTGGTTGGGCTTCACCATAAATTGACTAAGTTGATTTACTACAAAACATATGTCAGCCCTTGTGTTCACCAAATAGATCGAGGAACCCACAATTTTTTTGTAGATTATAGCATCTATTGCCTCTCCTGAAGAAGCATCCTCCTTCCTCCAGTTTGTGTCTAGAGTAGTATCGATAGGATTGTAATGTTTCATGTGAAATCTCTTAAGTATTTCTGAGGAGTACTTCCCCTTACTCACAAACAACTCTCCATATCCCTACCATACCTCTAAACCAAGGAAATAATGCATGAATCCCATGTCCTTCATCTTGAATTCTCTTGCAAGGTCCTGCTTGCAAGAGTGGATAAACTTCTCATCCCCTATAAGTATCAAGTCATCAACATACATGGCCAATATAAAAAACCTTCCATCTACCTCAATGTGATATATATTGGAATCTGCTTCACTTTTGGTGAAGCCCAATCCATTGAGATAGGTATCTATCCAAGTGTACCATGTATGGGGTGCGTGCTTTATACCATAAAGGGCTCTCCCGAGTCTATACGCATGTGTATCCCTGTCAAATGCCTCAAACCCCTCAGGCTAATCTATGTAAGTCTCTTCCTCAACCACTCCATTGAGGAAGGAACTCTCCACATTCATCTGGTGGATATTCCACCCCATCTGCGTATCTAATGATATAATGGTTTTGATTGAGGAATATATTTCCACTGGGGAAAATGTATCCTTATAATAAAATCCCTCTACGTGTGAGAATCCTTTGGCCACAAACTTGGCCTTGTACTTCTCAATACTACCATCAGCTACATGCTTCACTTTGTAAATCCATCTGGAACCAACCACTGACTTGCTCTCTAGTCTCGACACCACCTCCCATACAATTTTGTTCATGAGGGTGTCATACTCCTCCATCATGGAATTAACCCACACTAGTTTAGAAATTGATCCCTCAAATGAATAAGGTTTTGACTCAAATATTTTTGTCCTGAGAGCCATATAACCAACGTATATGTTTGGTGACCTCCTTTGCCTACGCAAGGGTGTAGGAGCTCCCACATTCTCCCATGCATCCTCTACCAACCTATCAGCTTTTCTGGTTTTATTTCTCCCCTCCCTAGAATATTATGGTTGAGTGGGGTCTCCACTTAGCCTCCTCTTTGTTCCTCCATATGAGGATGCTCCACAACATCCTGAAGCTCTGTCTAAGGCTCCTCCTTTTGAGCCAGAAGCTCCTTCTCTGGTGGGATACTCATCTCTCACTCTAGAGATATTCTCATAGCCTTTCTCCTCATAAAATATGACATCTCTCCTCACCACATTCATCCTGAGTTAGGGAAAATAAACTCAGTAGTTGTGAGAAGTCTATGTGTATCCTACAAAGATCCCCATCTCATTGTAGGCTCCATTTTTTTTCCTTCTATCCTTGGATACATGACAATACACAGTAACTCCAAAAATTTGAAAATGGGATACATATGGCCTTCTCCCAGAGAAATCTTCTTCGGGTGTGATCATGCTATCCAATAAACTACATCGTTGCATGCTTATTCCAATATATGTAATAGCATCCCTTAATCATGTAACATTTTTCTTGCAACTCCAACTATGCTTTTGTTTTTCCTTTCCGCCACCCCATTTTGTTGTGGGCTATGAGGTTTTATCAGTTATCTTCGGATACCCTCCTTGGCACAAAATTCCTTGAATGCATTAGATAAAAATTATCCTCCATTATCACTTCTTAGGGCTTTCAATTTCTAACTAGTCTCCTTTTCAACCAATGCTTTAAATTCAATAAATTTAGAAAAAACTTCATCCTTTTTCCTCATGAGGAATATCCAACATTTTCGATAAAAATCATCAATAAAAATCAAATAATAGTTGTGTTTTGTTGTAGAGGCTATAGAAAATGGTCCACATACATCATAATGGACTTTCTCCAAGATTGTTTTGGATATATTATCTCATCCCTAAAAGGTCAATTTGACATATTTACCAAGTGTGCATCCCTTGCAGACATCATGATTGTCAAGGGTCCATTTCGAGAGTCTGGTGGTGATTTGTTGCATGATTTTTAAGGCCCCGTGGTGTAGGTGACCCATGCACATACGTCATAGTTCTCCAACATCTCGACTCTGCACATTTTATACCTTTCTACTCAGTGCAGTGCAAGCATCCACCTCAAGTTTGGAGATATTTTTCACTCTAACTCCAATTTGCTTCACTTGCCTAGTAGCTACATGCTTTAAAAAGGCTTTACCCTTACTGAACAAAACATCATAGCATATGTCCTCCATAGAGCTATAAAAATCATTTTCTTCTTCATCCTCGTCACATACATAACATTTTTTAGAAGAATATGGGAGCTTTACTCCCTCTTAAAGGCAATAGTACCAATTCCTTTAGTACTACACCATCCATCATCTCCAAGTTTTATGTGCAATTAGAGATCCTTCACCTATAGACGACTGAATAATTCTTTGCTTCATGTCATATGGAATGAGGTACTAGAGTCAAGGTAACATACACTTCCCATTACAGTGATATCCATCCACGTAATCAGGGTATAGTCCAATTCAAACTATGATGCTAGAGAATCACCTCCTTCTCCTCCTAAATTATTCTTATTGGATTTCTTGTGTGGACACTTAGTTACATATTTTCCATGTTCATGGTAGTGAAAACATTTTATTTTGTTGAGTTCCTTCTTCTTGCCATTATTTTGGCTAGATTTTGGATTTCCTTGGACCTTCTTGCCCTTGGCCTTCTTTCCCTTTCCTTCCAAGGAATAATTTTTTTCCTCCTCATCTCTGGATGTCACACCATCTCTAATGTTCCTTCACATTTCTTCCTGCACCAAATCAGGCCAAAGTCTCTCCCAACTTGGTAGCTTTTCCCTTCCATTTACTAAATCTCGGTAGCTATGCCAGGATTTTGGAAGGCATAGGAGAGATAAGCTCACCAGATCAGTTGATGGTACATTTTATCCAACTACCCCAAGCTCATCTCGAACTTGAGTAAATCTAGAGAGGTATTGGACTACGATTTCATTTTTTTGCATTCAGATGTTTCTGAGCTTGTCCTTTAATGCAAATTTCCTAACAACACTACTATTTTTGAATAAGTATGTGAGGGTCTTCCACATATAAAATTAAGTCTCCTTTCCATGTAAATTTGATAATATATGGTCCATTACACCCTCAAGGATGATCCTCCAGGATTTTACAGGCTCTTTCTTCCACTGGGATAACTATTGAGCATCTGATGTTGTTGGTTTTGAAATGTTAATTTGGATGTATTCCAGCACTCCATTATCATCAAATATAGCTTCCATATTATCCTTCCAAGCTATTAAATTTTATTTTCCCTCTAAAGAATGATCCAATTTCAATCCGTTGAAAGACATCTTCCCGATACTGAAGAAAATCGGCTTCACAAACTCTAGTATTCGAACTTTTTGAAGGAGTAGATCAAGTGACTAGTTTCTATCATGTTTCCAATGCTCTAATACCATGTATAAATGGAAATAAATTTTCTATTACTGATGAATTCGAATTGAAACAAGAGACACCAATTTCTTCTATAATTCTAGGGAAAGGAAAACAAATGATAGAAACACATGAAACCATCAAAACAAAAGGAACACAATGATTTTATGGGGGAACCTAACTAGGAAAAAACACCTTCACTTCTTTTCATTAATCATATGATAATATGGATCAATTACAATGTATTTATTCAATCTTGAAGCACACCATGCACTACAATTATGATCACTTGCTCACTAGCCTGTGTTGGCCAACACTTATCCAATTCAAGCCTCAACCTTCCTCCTATTTCCTTGTGCAATCCTAGAGGATATTAGCTCCTAAATAATAGGGAAATTCCCCATTTCCTTCTGCAAATCCTCGAGGAATTGATCACTTACTTCAATGTAAAAGCATGTACACTTAACTCATATACAATTGCTAATTACAATGTGCCTTTTCCTCCATTCTAGCTAGGAAATTCGAATTCCATGCATGGCTGGGAATATTTTTAGTAAATTTATTAGTTAATTAAGAGATCAATGAGTTGACACCAATCATAAATACTCAACTAAACTCCTACTAACTCAAATAATGACTAGAGCTCAGTTAACTAAGTTTAACTAACAATAACTCCACTAGATTGTTAAATATTAGCAATCAATACATGCACAACTCTACTCTTAGCCTACAAACTTGAATTTACTAATATATAAAGGAAACAAGACCATGTCACTCCAGCTAACAGAAATCGAAGTCATCTTGTTGATGTGGAAAATCAAATTTCTCCATTTGACTAAGGCACCAGTCAAATGGAGCCTTTTCTTACTACATTTCTAACATTAACAACATATGGGCTTGCACTTTTGGGATAATGTCTCATGCCCTTGTCATAGAAAAACCTTTAAAAATCATTCCATACATTTCTTACCTAGATTGTTTAAATAATTCCTAAATTCTAATTCCTGTTGATTATACTAAAGGTTTTTTCCAAGATTTTTAACGTTATAAGATTGTGCAAAATTTTCGAAGAAGCCTTTGTTGGACCCTCCATCATTTATAACAGATGTTTTAGCAAACTTGTTAATGAATGTTCCCTATAAATAAAACAAATTAGGGATACAGAGGTTTTTTTTTCCAGTTTTTGTATCGGTAACCTGCGCCGATGCGTGTTTAATTGGCATACACCAGTGTACACATAAAATTAAATGCACGATTTCTCATCTAATTATTATTTTGAATGTTGATATCTATGTTCAATATTATTATCTTCAAGTCAACCCTAAATAAAAATGGAAAAGAAGAAATTTGAATTTTAAATTTTGAATTTAATTTTTGCCTCCAAAATGTAAGGCTAGCTCCAATTGTTTAAGTTGACCCAACACTAAGGGATGTAGCCCTTGGGAAATCTTAGATTAATATAAATGAGTCACTCAACCTCCACCAACTAACATAATTCAGATCTCACCAAAACCATTTGTTCTCTATTCACACGTGCAAAGGAAAGAGGAGGAGAATACAGAAGTTTGTTCTGTGTTGACCAAGACTCTTTGACTAAGATTTTAGGAAGTTGACTAAATCTGTTTCTAGGCAGTTTGATAACATTTGAATATGGTTTTTAAGGCAATCACAAGAGGCCAAAATTTGGTCATGTTGACCAAAGTTAACTGAATTTCAGAAGAGCTATAGGAGGTTGAAATTCAACAATGTTGACTATAGTTGACCAAATTTCTAAAGCAATAGTAGGAAGGCCAGGAAAGGTAGTATGTTTGAACAAGTTTGAATTATTGGATTTTGTGGTCATTATGACAAAATTTTGACTAGGATAATCAAGTTATACTTTTGATGAATTGAATAATTTCTCCTAAGAAAAGATTGTTCGGTTTTTCCTTAATTAGGGTTTTCCTAGGGTAAAATATTATGTCTCTTTTGTTTCATTGTATCTTCATGATTCTACTATCATTATTATTTTTACTGATGATATTTTCTATTTATAATTTCTTAATGATGAATGTGACACAAGAAGTGTTAATTAAGAAATAATTGGAAAGTAATTATTAGAATAGAAGATCATGAAAAAATAAACATGGGACTAGAGAATAGGTGAAAGAATAGCATTAATGAGGTTTTGTTTGAAATTCAAAGTCCAAGTTCTGCAACCCTAGTTCAAGGTGGGATACCTCTGACCAACAAGAAAGGATCAATTACAAATGGTTCCGGCTCTATCTTAGGGAGAAGTGGAAGTTATTATTATCTATTGCTTCAAGGAGACCAAGGGTCTATTTTATATTGAGAAAGAGGTTTGAATCCATAGAAGGAAGTTTAAACACATTATGTTGATATACTAACTAGATCGAGGTAATAAGAAGGTTTCATGAATCTTATCTTGTATAATAAAGAAGAGAGGTCAAATTATTTAAGAAATTTAGTTCAAGAGAGACTAGGTTGAAACTCTAGTGCAGGGTCGAAAGGCCTTGGGAGACTATAAATAGGGTCGAGCTACCTCATACCTATGGAAGATCCAACAAGGCACAAAATTTGAAATGAATTTCAAAGCAGACAAATATGATTTTTTTGTTGAGGTCATTAATGGGTCAAGATTTGAGCCTACCCCTAGGGCTGAAAATTTTCCTAATTTGGTCTCAACAAAAGGAATGAGATTTCATGACATTGAGAAACCAACAAAGAACATTATGTGCAGGTTTCCAATGATCATCTAATGGACATCGTCAATGACCCCCTTTTGAATGGATTAAGAAACAACACGGTTATATAAACTGATCATTGAAATGAAGGTAAAGCCATTAGCAAAGAGAACATTTCAAACCCAAGCAATGACATGGATAGTAAATTCCATGGGCATAACTTCACTAGCTTTACAGTCCACCTACAATGCTCCAACTATGGCACCTTAAGGAAACTCTAGGGTGTTGAGCATGATGGAAACCTTCTTGCTATGTTTGGTGTTTTGATGGATAAAACTAAGGGAAATTTGTAATAGATTTATTTCAGAGATAAAGATTGTCCTTTTCTTACAGAATATTCTCCTGATAATGAATTGAGTTTTATTACTATATTTTGTGTCCATGAATTTTAGCCTACAAGTGATTGGTTAGATAATTATATGGAATGTGAGGAATGGTTAGATAATTCATCACAATAATTTTATGTACTTGTAGAAGATGTACCCAAGCAACTTGGTTAACAGAAGGATGATGAATCTAATATGAAGCAAGGAACAAGGACAAGAAATGAATCATAGATTAGGTTTCCTTATGTACATACTAGAGATGATTACAATAGCCTTGTTCAACACTGAAAAGAGGAGGCTTCTAATGGTTGTAGCTAGTCCAATTCAAGGACATGATTTTTGAAGGATTGATAGGGCTGGAACAAGGTACTAACCAACAAAGTCAACAAAAGAATGATTGGGCCATATCCGACACAACCTAAAATATGGACCTCACTTAAGCATGACATATGATGTGATCTAAATTTATTGATTACTCCAAGAACTAGAGGGAGTTAAGAAAAAATATTATATATATTTTTTGTATAAAGAAATGAATTCCTATGATGGGATTCACGGGTGATCAATGATCCTCAAAGTTCAAGACAAGATGATGGGATGGATCAACATCATGATTGGTTCCATGAATATGGCGAGATAATTTACAAGGTTGTTAGATTTACAAAGTTTGTCAATAAAATTTTAAAGTGTTAGGTTTTGTAACCTTAGAAGTCTAGAAGGATATCATTTTGAAAACCCTATGGTTTTTGGATAAAATCCTAGAGATAAACATAGAAATCCTATCTCATGCAAGGAAGAAAAGAAAATAAATATGTTGATGATGAGGACAAGGATGATGAGTTTGAAAACAAATTTCAATTATTTCTACATGAAAGCAAGGATCAAGATGGAGTTGACAATTCTTTACAATCCTTAGACAAAAAAATAAGTACCTTATATCTTTCTTCCTTGATTATTCCTTTATTTTTGGTCAACCTCTTATATTTATATATTTTTATTGCCTATAATTGTTTTTTCCATGACCTCCTAATGAGGTTTGCAAGTGTATCATGAAGGTTTTCAAGGAATTGGCAGTAGATGGAAGCATCAAGGAGAACGAAGAAAATTTTGTGATAAGAGGATTCTCCTAAGATTGAGTATAAACTCAACTTGAGTATCTTGTGTTCAAGAGGGAGAAATTTTATTGATGATTAGAAGAGCTTCTAGTTCAAAGGGAGCAGGTAGGTCAAAAATTTTGAGAGGATTATGAAGAATCATTTTCTCCAAGTTATAGATACACTTGTATTAGAATTATTATTTATATTTCTTCTACTATGGATTGGAGGTTACATCAAATGGATTTAAAGACCGCTTTTCTCAATGGAGTGATTGAGGAAGAAGAAGTGTACATAGAGCTACCTCGGGGATTTGAGTTAAATGAGTAGAAGTCTTAGATCAAATAAGGCTTTGTACAATCATAAGTAGTAACTTTTTTTTATTATATGACTTGCTTCTATTGAAAACCTTTGAGCACTGGGGGGGGTGAAGCAGTAGTATGAATTGTATACAATCTTTACAAATTTAAACTTATTCCCTTACTGAATCATGCATATAACTAGTAGATAATAAAAAATCATAACATGCGCACCCTAGGAGAAGAAAATAAAAACCATAAGTAACAATAAAAAATGTACACAATCACATCATGACATAAGAGACACAAGATTTATGGTGGAAACCCTTCCAGGAGAAAAACCACTCTTGTTGTTGTTGCTTTGCTCTAAATTTCTATTATGTCAAGCAATTTTTCTATTACATAGTTAGTTGACTCTGATCAACCTGGAGATTCGACCTCAAATACAATAGGCCAACACCAATAAGCTAGGAGAATCGATGCTACTGATCATCACAAAAGACTCTATTTTCACACAGATCTACATACTACCATCCGCTGAAGGCCACCATGATCAAGTATCCCCACCCAACTCCAATTATATGGATAAATTGTTCCTTTCACTAATGCTTCGATATCACTACTCCTCTCTCATGAATTCACTACTCAAAACTATATGGAACTCATTTCATAATTTTTCAAACTAGATCCCAGATGCTCTTCTCAATAAGAATTCATCTCTTCAATCATGCTCTTAGCAGTAAGAATCTAAATCATAATAAAAAACACCACCAACAATGTGCTCTAAATAAAAGAAAAATAGTGGCTCATATTCATGCATCAAAACTATGACTATCCAATTGCATAATATTGACTCCAATCCTCCAAACAAAAACTCTGCTACAACAATCATAAGTCTGATCTGAATACTCATGCACTACTTCAAAATTTCCATTACCCTCACACATTGAATCATTTATCCTCATAGCTATCTCTGAAGCCTATTACCTCTATGCAACCTTCTCTAACTCACTCCTACACATAATCAACCATCACACAGCTCCAAAATCAAGTATATAAAACCTAGAGGGAAAAATTGACCTTAGGCATGGGATCGAAGGCAAAAACATTTGATTAAATCAATCCACTAACACCACTACTTGTGCACTAAATGCATTCACACCCTTTGGAGGATTTAATCAACCATTATTGACCTTTACAGCTTATACTTGAAACCTCTAGGAATTTCCATACCAATTTTCATCTGATTTGCGCAAGGAATGTAGAGTATTTTTCGTGAAAAATCTCAGTTGCATGCACAAAAATAGCTAAACTCAACTAAAGACCTTCAATCACTTGCAAATTCCTATCTCCTAGCGACTAGATCCTTTCAGTCGCTTGCATAAACTTGCATGGGAGCGACTAGGGAAGAACATAAAGAAAATCAATGAACGCTTAGCTCAAAACCTCTACCACCTATTGGATCACCTTATCCATCATATATGAGTGCCTCCAAACCTCTTATAAGCTTAGTAAAACCTATGAAAATGGATCAAACATGTTTCCAAAGTGCCACTGCCAAGTTGACCTAAAAGGCCAACAAACAAGGTTGGCAAGAGTGCCAACAAGTTCGCCACTCTCCTTGTCACCTACACAAGATGCAACACATTTGAACACGCTTTGTAGCACCTCTTCAACATCACCATCAAATCATCACACTATTATAACAAGTCATAAGAATCCTACCAATCTCATCAACATGAAACACATCTCCATCACATGTAGTTGCATCTCCAATGCCTCCAACTTTTGTAGAAGAATCTCCAATACCTGTAGCAACAAATCCATCTATAGTAGCATCAACAATGCCTCTAGTAAATGCATAACAAGGCATCAAATCAATGCACATGCCAACACAAGACAACACCCTCCATGAATACCATACTACCATGAGGAACCATCAACATACCATTGTCACATTTGACCATCATCAAAAGGCTGACATCAAGCGTTGACATCATTTCCAGCATAACCATCTCAATGCCAACTCAACCAGTTGCAACCATGCTATAGGAATGGAATCCAATCATCAGCTAGACTACATAGGATTGAAATTAATTCCAACATGAGCTAGCTGCCACCATGAAAACAATGCCAACATCACCTAGTTGGAACCATGCACACCGTAATGCCAACAGTTTCTTATAGGAAAAAAGGGACTCACGTGACATAGGGAGAATAAGTGGCAGGAGGATTTTCTTCCATGATAGAGGGAGAAGTCAAGCCCAACTTCAATGCCAAAGGGATTTGACCTCTAAGATTGAGATGAAGGATCTTGGTTGGATACAAGAAGAGTGGCAAAAGTCGAGTGAGATATTCCTTGGTCAAAAGAAGCATATTATTATGATCCTTCAGATATTTGGGATGATGGACATCCATTCCATGACCAATCCCATGGTAAATAATCTAAAGAAGTTGAGTGGTAAAGGGAGGAACCATAATTATCGCAACATGACCTATTTAAGTGTTAGAGGGAGCACCTATTCAAGGTGACTAGAAAGTAGTTGTGGCACAACATGTGTTGAAGTACGGACATGGTATTATTGGATATGGATTGAGATATGTCTCAAACAATGAAGTAAAAATTCAAGGTATACAAGTTTATATTGGGAAGAAAATGAAAAGTATAAGAAAAGCACAATAGGATGACGATTCAAATTAGGTTTTGCTATGATATCCTAGATGAGAATGAAGCATACATCTATCACCTTTGAAGAAGTTGAGTACATTGCAACTATTTTGCCAAGTTTTGATGTAGTGTGTCTTCAGAAGCTACTCACAGGATTGTTTAATCGGGTGCAAGAGATAACCATGATGAAATATCAAAGCACATTGAGATCATGGAACCACTACATATAAGGCATGGTACATAAGGGAGTAGTAAGGCTCCAATGCTTTCTATGGATGAGGATACTTCTCACATTCTCACAAAGCCTCTATCTCAGGATGAAGTTTGTGCACTTCATGGAAAATATTGGAATGGTTGAGAATGCTTCCCTCGGTTAAAGGGAGTGTCTATGTTGTAGTATCAAGGGGTAGAGATTCTCCCTAAGTCCAAGGTACTGACCAAGAGCCATTTAATGTGGTTAGGGAGATTGGCCTAGAGAGCATCAAGGTCTAGAGTGCTTCCCTTGTTAGGGCTTACCTGACCATATTTCCAATGGTTAATTGTCTAGTGGTTTGAGTAAGTGCCTTATAGCATCGGGAAAGTGTTTTACCATTCAATAGCATGTGATCACATGTGGGAATGGTAAATGGGCTCAAGGTTTCACCATTTGTGAGGTTCCTAAAATGACTCCAAGTGATGACTTGTTGAGATGGTGATCCATGATTAGTCTTGTTTACCCCGATCATAAGAGAGGCTAACTATATTGCCACGAGTTTTGGAAAATGGGTGACTAGATCCATTTGCAAATGTTTTGTGACTAGTGGGTGACTAGATACCTTTGCATAATGTTGATGCAGGATGCTTTGCACATGTAATGGATGGATACATCAACATAGCTAGCTCATTCAATATTTTATTTTCCTATGTTGACCAAGACTATTTCTATTATGTTTGAGCAAGATTCTAGGTGATTGTTTGAATTTGTTTCTGGGTAGTTTCACCATAGTTGACAAGGGTTTCTAAGGAAACTATAGGAGGTCGAAATTTGTCCATGTTGACCAAAGTTCACCAAATTTTTGTACCAGTAGCATGAAGGCCAGAAAAAGTGGCCTATTTGACAAGGTTTGACATACTAGATTTTGTGGTCAATCTACAAAATTTTGACTAGGAAAATCATATTGTACGTTTGATGAATTGAATAATTTCTCGTAAGAAACGATTGTTGGGTTTTTCCCTAGTTAGGATTTTTCTAGGGTAAAAAATTGTGTCTCTTGTGTTTGGTTGTCTCTTCATGATTCTACTATCAGTACTATTTTTATTGTTGAGATTTTCTATTATAATTGTTTAATGTTGAATGTGACACAAGAAGGTTTAATTAAAAAATCATTGGAAAGTAATTACCAGACTAGATCATGAAAAAATAAACATATTACACATTGGTTCCATCTTTTTGTTATATAATGTATTAATTTTCATATAAATATTACATACTAAGTTGTTATTTTTGTTTATGGCACACCGATGCTGATATAAATTTTATGCATTTGTTTGACCTTTTTGTCTTAAAATTAGTAGTGGTCACATATAAATGATACATTGGTGCATATTTAGCTTTGTAGTGTAGATATAAATGCATTGGTGCCTATATTATGATATGCGCCATATGGCTGTGAAATTTTGAACGTTTTTAGGTTAGATGTCGGTGCCATTATTTATTACTGAGAACTAGTGCATATATTATATTTAAAGCATCAATGTATATTGTAATCATCTGAACCATAATATTTTGAAATGATAAATATTATCCTATGTTATGTCACTTCAAGCAACAATGTTTTTTCACAATTTCTAACACCAATGTGGTAACGTAATGAATAGGAATTGATGATGACTCATAAAAGTGCTTCAGTGTATATTTTTATGACATGAATTGTTTAGTGAGTTCAAACGAATTTAATACAACAATATGTATATATTTTTACATAAATTTATTTTTATTTTTTCTGAAAATTACATTTTTTTTTGAAATTTCAATTTATTCTTAAAATCAAATAATTTTTTATAAAATATTTATTTTTATATTTTAGTTAATATGTTTTGATATAATGATTTTAATAATGTTTTATTCAATTAATTTATCTTATGTCAATCGTTCATATATTAATTAATCGACAATGCAACATTTTATAACATTGGACAGTAAAATAAAATAAGAAATTCATTTTATAATATATGAATAATACTTTGTCATTATACAAGATGAAACAACATAAATATAGATAATAATCAAATGTAACCGATATGTAATTGTCATGCTTACTAGCAATCTATTAGCATCCAATTGGGACAATATATCTAATATATTAAACAAAATGTCAATATGTAGTTGTTACATGTATTGGGAACATATCCTCGTGCAATTGGAAGAATATGTTGGGTACATTGACCAAAATCTCTAATTTTCAAAAACAAATGTTTCAAAACATAAAACTTGCAGTAGCATTCAATTATATTGATTATCATTCATTACTTTGAACTATTGACATTGCTTGAGCTAGGTGCATGCCTCATTTCTTCATCACGTGTAGGTGATATTGTACTTTCGTTATTTAAACTAAATTTTCTTAATTAATTTTATTATGGTGTTCCACCTCTTCATGTTCCATATACAAACATAAATACAAAGTGTAAAAAACATATCTAGATTTATGTAGTAGAATATACATGACTATATAAATCAAAAAGTATATCATAGTAACAAGTCTTTCATAAACAATACTCATGCTTTCAAGGCTATGTTCCACCTATCTCCCAAAACTCTTCTGATGTTGGACCCACTCCATACTTTGTTTCTTGCATTTTTAATGTCACAAAAAATGATAGAGAAAATTGATATAATGATTTCTTGTTATTCCATTAATTATAAAATGAGGGAAATTAAACAATGTAGCTACTTAAAAAAAATTCAATTAATCATCGATACTTCAACATATACTCACAACCCATAGTTAACTCAGTGTCGACCAATTCTTTGGTTGTTTTTTCTATCTGTGTTAACCCCTATTATAAGACATATATGGATGAGTGTGAGTTAATTATTTTTATATAAATATCCTAACAAATATGAAATATTAAGGCCAAAAATGTAATCAACCACATACTTTCTGATCAACCATTTTCTTCCTTGTTGCCACGTCTTATGTCTTGAATGTGTTCCATATTGTTTTGTTTTTTACAACAAAATAATTGAAAATCATATTCTCATGCCATATTTAAATTTGATGTACATAAACGAGTAAATCAATTATTACATACCTTCAATGCATGATGTTGTTGATATGGCACCTCTTGTGATACAATTATGTTCTTCTCTTACCATCTCCTTCTACACTTTTTTGGACATCCCTATCTGCATGTATTTGGTTTCCCCCCATTTTTCCTTTAGAATTTGCATAATCTTCCTAAAAAATGATAAGAAAAAAAAAAAAAAATTATAATATATATATATGTGAAAGTAAAATATAGAAAAATAATTAATTTGGTATTTTTGGTACATTATAAGAAACATGTTTAGTAATTATATTTTCAATTGACCTTAATTTGTTATTGTAAGTTTCTGTTATTATGGGTCTCATTGACAATTTCTCTATAAACACATATCGTAGTTTATGTATAACCTGATTCTTGAATTCATTGGATTGATTTTTAATTGGAAAGTATATCTATAAATTATTTTCACTATATCCTTCATAGTTTTGTAAAACAAATTCCCCCTTTGTTAACTTCCAAAACCAATATAGATCAATTGAGGACCAGTTCATCATCATTTACATCCTTCAACTTTTATCTCCATAGGAAAACATTTTGTTCCACTACTATTAGCCCTTGCACAACATTCAAAAAATGTGAAATCAAGTGTTCAAAACATGTTAACAATTAATTAAGAAATTTATATTTAGTAAAAGATCAAAGAAAAACTTCATGCTAATAACCTTTTAATCCACCTAATTTCTCTCTTTGCAACATTTCCATAAAGCTTTTATGCTCTTTCATACTAATATTGTGACAATCTCATTGTGTTTCTTCAAGTTTTTCTCTGATTGCCACACATTAACTAATACACATCATTAATTAAAACCTATAGATAATTCAAATATATTGATTTTGTTGGCATTATGACACAGGTTTGGCACTATAACACAGGTGTTGTCCTTGATGGAAAAAGATATATATGCAGTTTCCCCTTAACCAAGCCGCGTATACACGTGGGATCATCGATCAAAAAGCACGTATGCATATGCACACACTTTCATGCACGTAAAAGCACGTACATGTGGGAAAAATTATTTTTTAGTCCATGGTATTTGGTCCTTAGTATTTGACCTATGGTTTTAGACCTTGGTATTGCATCCGAAGTGTTGAACCCAGGTATTGGGTCCCTTGTCTTGGTTTTAAATGGTTTTGGACCATGGTATTGAGTAAGGCCTAAGACTATAAAAGGGGAAGCAGATCATTAGGCAAAGGCATCCACTCAAGTATTGAATATCGTATGAAGAGCAAGATCTAGAATTGGGTTATGGTGCATTGCTGGATCTGAACCAAGGAGGAACCTGAGCACTAAAAGATGGATAAGTTCTATTAACGAGTCAAGATCTTAAGGCTAAATAGTAGTATCATTGTGTGATTTTGATCTGTTATATTTGGCGCATGATTAGATCTATAAATATGATAATCTAGGTATAATTGATGTCTGAATAAGTGAAAAGGGTAAATTATCTTTTATAGATCTGTACGCAGGTTCGAAACATTAGAGGCGCGTATACACGCCGGTTCAGTAAGTGAAGACAACTTATACACTGGTTGGCCTTAATACAGAAGCGTATGTACGCAGGTTTCTACATTTTGAAGTAGTGTATGTCTCATGAAATATGTTTTAGCTACTTCTATTTATTACTGCAGTGTTCTGGGTTCATGATTGGTTTTTGGTTATTATTACTGTATTCTGGTTACAGCTTTCTGAGAAGTGATTGGTTGATTCAATATTGGTTTGTACAAAGGAGATTGGTTGATTCAAATATACTTGATCTTTGATTGATGTGTCCAGTCTAAAAATTTATGAAACGTGGTCCCTGGAAGAAAAGAGAAGGTTGTAGCCTTCTGTAAGTTAGCACCTACGTACTAGTACCGCAGCTAGTACAAGAGCTAAGGGGGTTATAGCTCCCTTCCAGGAGAAGCTGGAGAACGAGAGAAGGTTGTAGCCTTCTGTAGGTAGCAGCCTGCGTACTGGTATAAAACTGCACCAGTACAGATACATTGTAAAAATAAGTTTCTAATTAAAAGAAGATAGAGACGAATTGCAGCAGGTGGTTTTCACCCACATTGGGTTTCCACCTTATATCTTGTGTTCTTATGTGTGACTGCCTGTTGTGTTTTACTATTCCTAGTTACTGTTTATATGGTTTGATGCATAGATTAATGATCAACATCTGAAGAATAATTTAAATTACAATTTTGTTGGTTATGCGCTAGTTTCCTTAACTGCAGTTGCATACATACGCAGTTTTTACTAATTGAAGTAGCGTATACAAATATGATTTTGGAATGAAAAATAATTTACCTAATAATGCTGATTCACCCCCCCTCTTAGTATTATTTCCAACAATTTGTATCAGAGCAGGACCTTCAAAGGAAGCTTGATCGCTTGGAGGAATATATATCATCATGAGCAACTACGAAAAAGAGGCATCTATCAGGCCACCAATTTTTTATGGGAGCAACTTCATCTATTGGAAAGTAAGAATCATTTCCTATCTTCAATCTCTTGGTACAGAAGTTTGGGATATAGTGGAAGCAGGATACACATTTCCATCAACAACTCCTACAAATACGGCTGGTAAGAAGCAGTATGAAACAAATGCAAAGGCTATCAATACACTATTAGCAAGTTTATCTCAATCAAAATTTGTCAAGGTTATGCAGCTCAAAACCGCAAAAGAAATATGGGACAAGGTTGTTCTGAGCTATGAAGGGCACGATCAGGTAAAAAGTGAAAAACTACAATCTCTCAGAATTCAATATGAAAATCTCAGAATGCACAATGATGAAAGTGTGGCTAATTATTTCTTACGTATAGATGAGATTGTTAATCGTATGAAAAACTTGGGTGAAGAAATAAAATAAGTTACCTTGGTTGAAAAGGTTCTAAGATCTTTGTCTTTTAAGTTCGAATCAAACGTTTCTACCATAGAAGAAAAGGAGAATCTATAGAGCATTACCATGTCACAACTGCGTGAAATCCTAACTGCTTTCAAAATGGGAAAAGGGGGGCCATTAGACAGGAGAGAAGTTGCATTCAAAGCTTCAGGAAAAGGATATTACAATGAGTCAGGACATATATCAGAAGAAGAGGAAGAATCAAACTTTGTCAAAAACCTTCAACGAGGTTCTGGAAGATTCAAAGGTAAGATACCTTTCAAATGACTTGCTTGTGGAAGAGTCGGTCATTATGTAGCCAAGTGTCCTCATAAAGATAAGATTGACAAAAGTAAGGAACCAGTTAGATGAAACAGAAAACATAATGTAAGTAAGAAGAGATATTATACACATGAAGACAGTGATGGATTTCCAATTAGTGATGAAGATGAACAATGTAATGATTATAGACTTTTGATGGCATTTGAATATGATGATTTATTGGATGCTATAGATGAAGGTGGTCTTTATGAAGAAATTTCTAAACTTAAAATTTGTTTAGAAGAAAAGAATATGATTATAGACACTTTGACATTCCAACTTGCTGAAATGGAAAAACACAATGAAAAGTTAGAATGTGAAATTGTGGGACTTAGAAAAGATATTGAGAAAACAAAATCTCTTAAGCTTAGATTTGCTAAAGGATCTAAAACTTTAGATGAAATTATCAAGGTGCAACGTTCTCCTCTAAACAAGACAGGTCTTGGATATAGTAAAGAAGCATCTCAAGCACATAAGCCATCCACCTCAAAAAGTTATCTTGATGCAACAAGGAGAAGTGAACAGGTTGACAATCGATAGCAAAGGCACAATACAGATCACTAGGTAAATCAGGGACAATTTACTTCAAGAATGAACAGAGATCACCAAGTAAATCAGGGGCAATCTGCTTCAAGGATGAATAGAAGCTACAACCAACTACAGGTAAATCATTCTCAAATTGCATCAAGAATGGATGTCAATGGAAACTACAATCATTTGGTCGGTAGGTTTGATAATCGCAGGAATTTCTTCAATGGCCAATGTTTCTCTTGTCATAACTTTGGACACAAATCTTCTCAATGTGTTGCCTACAAGACCATCATGACTAGAGAAGCTCAAAAACAAAGGAGTGTGATTGGGATCATTAAAAGAACCTACAATAAATTTTCTGCTCTTGAAAATGAAATAGAATTTTCTATTTGTAACAACTTCGGTCATGAAGATTTTGAATGCAGGAGTAGGTTTCGGTAAAAAATTTAGAAGGAGCAAGCTTCATTGAGTCCCAAAACAT
This sequence comes from Pinus taeda, assembly GCA_000404065.3. NCBI lineage: Eukaryota > Viridiplantae > Streptophyta > Pinopsida > Pinales > Pinaceae > Pinus > Pinus taeda. Next base: position 52,114 of record APFE030851304.1, on the reverse strand, counting down.
GGAAAAAGAAAGGACCGCAACCAGAAAGATGTGGTATAGCCTTATATGCGGAAGGATAGGAAAATCAGTGGTACATCGACAGTGGATGCTCGAAACATATGACAAGTGATAAAGATAAACTCCAGTCATATAGTGCCTTAGAAAAAGAAAGGAAGGTCTCATTTGGAAATGACACCCCTGCACTCATAAAAGGTAAAGGTTATGTTCTTTTGAAAGAAAAAGTCAAAGATGGAAATGTTATGTATGTTGATGGCTTAAAGCATAATCTATTGAGTGTCAGTCAAATGTGTGATCAAGGAAATGAGGTAATATTTTTGATCAAATGGATGTATTGTTCGTGAGCTTGATACAGGAGAAACAATGATCAAAGGCATAAGAACTCCAAATAATTTATACATACTTAAGGGAGGACAACAACAATGCTATCTAAGCAAGAATCATGAACACTGGCTATGGCACAGAAGACTGGGGCATCTAAGCTTCTCTCAAATAAGGAAAGTATGCAAATATCAGGTGGTTCATGATCTCCGTGACATCAGAATTCCAGACAATAAAATATGAAAATCATGTCAGTTTGGCAAGGAAACCGGAACTAATTTCCCTGAGAAGGAAGGATCAGCTAGTATGCCACTTGAACTTTTCCATATTGATGTATGTGGTCCATCCAGGAAAAGGTCATATCGAGGAGAAGAATACTTCATATTGTTCATTGACAACTTTTCCAGGATGTGTTGGATAGGACTTCTAAACCATAAAGACGAAGCTTTTGAAAGTTCAAAGCATTCAAAGCCTTGGTTGAAAATGAATCAAATCGCTTTATCAAATGCCTTAGGTTTGATCAAGGAGGGGAATTTACCTCGGATGAATTTTTCGATTTTTGTGAAGAACATGGAATAAGAAGGGAATTCTCTACTGAAAGGACTCCTCAGCAAAATGGAGTAGTGGAAAGGATGAATAGAATGGTTCAGCAAATGGCTTATTCTATGCATGATCAGTCTGGAACTCCCGCAACCTTCTAGGGTGAAGCTGCATTTGCTGCTGTTACTATTCTCAGCAAGACAAACGTCCGGGTGAACAACACTCAGACTCCTCATGAACTTTGGTATTGTAAGACTCCTACGATAAAATACTTCAAAATTTTTGGAAGCAAATATTACATCAAAAGGACTGATGAAAACCTTGGAAAATTTGAACCTAGAGTAGATGAAGGCATTCTCCTTGGTTACTCTCCCCACAGCAAAGGATATAAGTGTTACAATAAAAGACTTGAAAAAGTTGTTGAAAGTATTGATTTAGTGGTTGATGAAGAAGGAAATATTCCTAGGTAGGTAAAATCCGAAAATTTCGAAGATGATGAAGACTATCGTTCAAAATCAAATCAGACTTATGATGAAGAAGAAACCTCTGAGGCACCAGAAGAACAGATAAGGGTAGAAGAAAAGACTCCATCCAGGTACGTTCAAAAGAATCATCAAGAAACTCAAATTTTGGGACAGAAAGAGGCAGGTGTACAAACAAGAAGAACTATTTCAGAAGCTTCAAGCTATTTAGCATTTCTATCCTCCACCGAACCACAAAATGTAAGTGAAGCATGCAAAGATGAATGCTGGGTCAAGGCCATGAATGAAGAACTTGAGTAGATTGAAAATAATAACACTTGGGAGTTGGTTCCTAGACCAAATGATAAGAATGTCATAGGGAAAAAATGGATATTCAAAAATAAGTTGAATGAAAATGGAGATGTTATTAGAAACAAGGCCAGACTTGTTCGTAAAGGGTATGTTCAACAAGAAGGTATAGACTTTGAAGAAACTTTTGCACCGATTACTAGACTTGAAGCCATAAGAATGTTCCTTGCTCTTTCTAGCTTTTAGAAGTTCAAAGTATTTCAAATGGATGTGAAATGTTCCTTTTTAAATGGAGACTTGGAAGAAGAAGTGTATATTGAGCAACTAGATGGATTTATCCTTGGAAATGATCCAAAAATTGTATGCAAACTTAAAAAGGCACTCTATGGTCTTAAACAGGCTCCAAGGGCTTGGTATTATCGTCTGGACAAATACCTCCATCAACAGGGTTTTTCAAAAGTATTAGCAGATAGCAATCTATATGTAAAAACTGATAATGATAAATTGCTAATACTTGTCATGTATGTTGATGATATCATCTTTGGTAGTAATAAAGAAGCCATTAGTCAAAACTTTGCTTTGGTGATGTAGAAAGAATTTGAAATGTCCTTGCTTGGTGAGATGACAAATTTTCTTGGTTTACAAGTCCAACAAAATAAAGACGGTATCTTTTTATCACAAACCAAGTACCTCAATGAGATCTTGAAGAAATATGGCATGGAAGATTCGAAACCAGTATGTACCCCTATGGTAACAGGATGCAACCTCAGCGCAAATGATGATTCAGCAACAGTACATCAACCAACCTATAAATCCATGATTGGTAGTCTGCTCTATCTAACAGGTACCCGACCAGACATCATGCATGTAGTGGGAATAGTTGGAAGATTCCAGGCAAATCCAAAAGAAGCACACCTTCAAGTGGTTAAAATAATTTTCAAATATCTTCAAGGGACACAAAACTATGGCTTATGGTATCCTGGAGATACAGATCTCACACTTCATGCATATACATATGCAAGTTTGGCAGGAAGCGTGGATGATAGAAAAAGCACTAGTGTTGGTGTATTCTTCATGGGTTCCAGATTAGTATCTTGGTTCAAAAAGAAACAAAGTTCAATTGCTTTATCTACAGATGAAGCAGAATATGTGGCTGTTGCATCTTGTTGCGCACAACTCCTTTGGATGATGCAAATTTTGCAAGGTTTTCAAATCACTTGTACTCCACCTATCTCCATTTTATGTGATAATACAAGTGTAATTAGTATTTCAAAAAATCTAGTCATTCATTCCAAGACTAAGCACATACCTAACAAATATCATTTTCTCCGAGAACAAGTGCTTGAACAAAAGGTCAAATTGGAGTATGTTCCCTCCAAGGAACAGGTTGTTGATATACTCACGAAACCACTGCCCAAGGAGACTTTTGAATACCTCAGATAGAAGCTGGGATTAGTTGATGTATCATCTTGTTGTTGAAACTTGTCTGTTTCAGATAAAATCGGTTGTGCGTGAGTTTAATGAGGAGGAATTACATACATACGCCGATTTATGTGGACTCAGTCGCGTATATGATGGTTTGAAGACAAACATTGGGCTAGGCTCAGGATGAAAAGAGTCTGATATGGGTCTGACAGAGACCATTTGGCACAAATTCAGGGGGAGCATATATTCTTCTAATAATGCATTGTTGGCATTATCTTAGAAGATCTTGGTTCATTTTCACAGTTGTTGATTGGTTTCAGGTGGAGCAGGTGCAGAGGGAGATCATGGTTGCTGATCTGAATGATGATTGACAGATGCTACTGATGATAGTTGTTGATAACTATCATATTATTGTTGTATATATTTCATCTCTATGTCATGTATTTCTTTTCCTATCAAGGTCATGTAACAACCTACTTTGGTTTCCCCACTATTCTTGGGATGGATGATGTAAGGTTCTTGTGTAAACTTTTAGTGTATCTCCACTTGGTTGGGTGGATGACTCAATATTGGTATATCCCCACTTGGTTGGGAGAAGGATGTATGTATGATTCTTTGGTGATAGGAAGGTCATTTAAGATATATAAAGTCATGTATCTTCTTGTAGAACATCTTCTTGCAGACCTTGCCTATAGTCAGGGGGAGCATGGACAGCATAGCAAAACAGAGACTTCAGCATGTACTCAGGGGGAGCATAACCCTTTGCCCTTGATGAAAAAGGGGGAGAATGACTTTGAGTGACTTGGGGTTGCCATCAAGTCCAAAGGGGGAGATTGTTGGCATTATGACACAGGTTTGGCACTATAACACATGTGTTGTCCTTGATGGCAAGTCACTCAGATGACAGATCTCAGTTCAGGCTCTCAAAATGAAGGAAAAAGATATATACGCAGTTTCCCCTTAACCAAGCCGTGTATACATGCAGGATCATTGATCAAAAAGCACATATGCGTATGCACGCACTTTCATGCATGTAAAAGCTCGTACATGTGGGAAAACTTATTTTTTAGTCCATGGTATTTGGTCCTTGGTATTTGACCTATGGTTTTGGACCTTGGTATTGCATCCGAAGTGTTGAACCCAAGTATTGTGTCCCTTTTATTGGTTCTAAATGGTTTTGGACCATGGTATTGAGTAAGGCCTAAGACTATAAAAGGGGAAGGAGATCATTAGGCAAAGGCATTCACTCAAGCATTGAATATCTTATGAAGAGCAAGATCTAGAATTGGGTTATGGTGCATTATTGGATCTGAACCAAGGAGGAACCTGAGCACTAAAAGATGGATAAGTTCTATTGACGAGTCAAGATCTTAAGGCTTAAATAGTAGTATCATTGTGTGATTTTGATCTGTTATATTTGGCGCATGATTAGATCTATAAATCTGATAATCTGGGTATAACTGATGTCTGAATAAGTGAAAAGGGTAAATTATCTTTTATAGATTTGTACGTAGGTTCGGCACATCAGAGGTGCGTATACATGCCGGTTCAATAAGTGAAGATAGCGGATACGCTGGTTGGCCTTAATACAGTAGCGTATCTACGCAGGTTTCTACATTTTGAAGTAGTGTATGTCTCATGAAATATATTTTAGCTTCTTCTATTTATTACTACAGTGTTATGGGTTTAGGATTGGTTTCTAGTTATTATTATTGTATTCTGGTTACAACTTTCTAAGAAGTGATTGGTTGATTCGATATTGGTTTGTACAAAGGAGATTGGTTGATTCAAATATACATGATGTTTGATTGATGGATCCAGTCTGAAAATTTATGAAACATAGTCCCTGGAAGAAAAGAGAAGGTTGTAGCCTTCTGTAGGTTAGCACCTACGTACTAGTACCTCAACTAGTACAAGAGCTAAGGGGGTTGTAGCTCCCTTCCAAGAGAAGCTGGAGAACGAGAGAAGGTTGTAGCTCCCTTCCAAGAGAAGCTGGAGAACGAGAGAAGGCTGTAGCCTTCTGCAAGTAGCAGCCTGCATACTGGTATAAGACTGCACCAGTACAGATACATTGTAAAAAGAAGTTCTAATTAAAAGAAGATAGAGACAAATTGCAGCAGGTGGTTTTCACCCACATTGGGTTTCCACCTTATATCTTGTGTTCTTATGTGTGACTGCCTATTCTGTTTTACTGTTCCTGGTTACTGTTTATATGGTTTGACACACAGATTAATGATCAACATCTGAAGAATAATTTAAATTACAAGTCTACTGGTTATACGCTAGTTTCCTTAGCTGCAGTTGCGCACATACGCAGTTTTTACTAATTGAAGTAGCGTATACAAATCTAATTGTGAAATGAAAAATAATTGACCTGGTAATACTGATTCACCCCCCTTCTCAGTGTTATTTCCAACAGATTTTTTAATAAAACTTTAAAAACTTCCCTTGTTCTCTCTTTAAGATGAGCTACCATCATGCTCAGTACAATAATTGTTTCCCTTGAATTTATATTGACCATCTTCTCTCAAGAAAAGTTAGAAACTATCAAATATAAAAATTATGAAATATTTTTTACAAAATAAGATTCTAATGTGCATAAAATAACAATATGCATCAGTGCATTATACTTATGTATATGCATTGATATCTAATTACCATGTAGTTAAAAATTCTAATAAATATATGTATATGTATATGTATATGTATATGTATATGTATATGTATATGTATATATGTATATATGTATATATGTAATAGATGCACTAGTTCCTCATTACTATTTATGGCACGGTATCAAACCCATGAACACATTAAAACATGTCATTTTTTTATATTGAAAACAATGTTATTTACATTTTAATCTAACTAACACTGTTAACTGAAACATACACACTAGAGAACTAATCCTATACAATGTGTATTTTGTTGAAGAATGCAATATGGCAGGTTATTAATTCAGTTTCTCCTTAACCTTAACAATTACTTGTGATGTTTATTTATTTTGTTTTGTTTCTTTATTATATCTTCTTCATCAAATAATTCATCAAGAACAAAATAGTAAAGATAATGGACATGGAAATTGGGCTCCAAGCCAAGGAAAAACCCCTCCAAGGGGAAACCCATAAAATATTCTCTTCTTATAGGATCTTCTTCAAATGAGACATCCAAGACCCAAACCTCAAGATCAAAGACTCCTCCCAACACCAAGTCAACCCTCCAAGATAACCTTCAAACTAGGTCAAAGTCAAACCATGTCAACCAATGACAAACCTTTCCATAATTGCACTAAACTTAGAATTTCAGCCCCCCAACTACAAAATTTTGGACCTACAGTAGATTTTCACCTTCAACCCCTGCAGCAGCATAACTACTTCGTACATGTGAGAGAAATCTAGGGCAAAACTTTGATTTTCCTTCCTTCTAGCTACTGCTTCCTTCTTCCTTTCCTTCCTTGTCCTTCTTCTATAAATTCACACTTCAGATTGAGATCCTTGATTGTAAATCAAATTGGTGAGAAAATGAGGTAGAACAACTCCTATTTATACTCTTTTTTGTGGGTCAAATACTCCTCTCTAGGTCAACTTGTCTCTGTGGAGGTCCAATTGCGCTAAGAGGCTTATTTTGACCTTTTTGACTCAAAATAAACTTTTACAAGGTGCATCTTGCCCAGAATGATCTTATAATCATCATGTTGACTCTCTTGACTCATTATAATAAATCATATGACCTTACAAACCCTAGAAGTATGAATAACATGCTTTACCTAGAAGACTATCAACAAGAAGCATGAAACCCATGCTCTTAAAAAAAAAAAAAAATCTTTCTTATTTTGTTTGTTACACAAGATATACATATTGACATGAGTACAATGATAATTATGAAGACCGATACTAGTTACATTTTGCCAACACTCCCTCTTAACTAGGGAGTATTTGTAATTGTACAACCATTACAACATCACTCTCAAACTAAAGAGCTCTCATAAGAAGAGTTAGATTGATAAGCCAATTGTAAGCATCATCATTATAACCAACATTGTCATTGAGGCCTAACTTGAAAATATTAACTTCATTCGAGAGCATTATTACAGGAGGTTTTATGTGAGATATCGTAATACCTCTAAGGACTATTCTTCTTGGATTTTTAACCCTTAATCCTCAAATAATATTGGTCCTCTTCAACCACTCTTATCTTAGATACTTTTCCTATTTCCAAATAGTGTCAGTACCTTTCCTTTTTTGGATTTTCTATCCTCATGAAAACCATAGATGCTTATCCTATCCTCCATCATTTTTCCTTCATAGCCTTCATGGTTGTTAGTCTTGGTCAAGTGCATGACACATGAATAAGAGAATACACATGTGATGTTTATCATCACTCCCTCTCAACCATAGAATAAATCCCTATTCTCACTTGGAGTAGATCCTTTCCCATTTAATTATATCAAGAGATTTCACACTTCTTCTAAAACATAGAGGACATCCTTTCACTTCCAAAATCTTTCTAGCTTGTTTTCATAAGGGTATAAGCTTATTTATGGAGATAGTTTCATGGTTCCCTCCTTCCTTGGTATCTTTGGAGCCATATTTCTTCAATCTTGTGACATGGCTCAAATAATTTCATATTAATTTCCTTTTGTTGTCATCGCTATATTGAGACTTATCAAAATTCAAGCCAATCATATCTCCCTCTAAAAGTGATCCTCATTGTACGAACTTGAACCTCAGGTTATCTTCTTATACTACTACCTTTTAAAACATCTTGACTTCAAAACCATATGATCAATCCATATGTTCTTTGAGTTCAACATCCATAGTTGAACTTGCCTCAATAATCATCATATATTCCCGCAATATCCTTCTAGGTAGCAAGATAATATGTTAAACAAATAGCCAATAACAAAAATATTAACATCAGACTTACCTCATTATGATGCCCTTCTCATTAAAGCATCAAATTTCTTTATTTCTTTGATATCAAAATCCTTCAACATGATCCATCTCCAAAATAATGTTCCTCCATGCATTAGAGTGCCCAAGAATCAAACTTGATTACCAAGTTATAATGTCTTCCTAGGAGTTGTTATTATTAATACCCTTTCCCTTCTTTCGAAGACTATACAAGATGTTGATGAATATTCTATATAACCTAGTGAGAAAGCCTTTCTCTCTTATCAATTGTAGAGTATATCAAAATTCTTCTTTCAAGCATCATATAATCATATGGAATATTTATCAAGCATATTCTATAAACAACTTCTTTAGCAATATTTTGTACATATAATCTTATTCTAAAAAATAATTACTTCAAATATACAATCTTATGCTTCCATACCACCATCTAGACATTGTTCTTAAATGAGTCCGAATCTTATACTTATAGAAAATATATTTCTTTCCTTAAAATATTGCAACTTGAAAAACTGCATTTCTTCATCCTTTAAAGTATTGTTTCCATACTATATGGAATATATACCCATATATTCATAACACTCCTTCCAAGAACCTTCCAAAATGATGGTTCTTATAGGATCTTGATGTTCCTTATTAGAAAAAATGACTACCTCTAACATCATGTTAAACAATGCTTGGATTAACAATAATATGAAAAATTGTCTCAATCTTCTCATTAATTTAAACTATATGATTCCTATCAAAGAAACTTAATCAAGTAGACTCTAATTCTTCTACTATCACACGCTTTTATCTATGATTCCATGTTTTTACAAAATCAAGACTCTTCTAAACTAAACAACAATGCATACTATTATACTTAATAAAATAAAGACAAAATTTATAAAGAACCTAACATAGTGGAGGCCTTCTTCAATAATAAAGATCATTGGGATCTTCTCCTTTTGACTTCTTCTCAGATTCTCCCTTCTCTTTAGCTATGTGAGCTTCACTCCTTTCATTTTATTTTTTTATTCTTCTTGTTAGGACAATCCATTTTGTAGTGTCCATACTCATTACATCCAACGCATTGAACATTGGACATATCTACTTTATTCTTCAATTTTCCAAACTTTCCTTTATTCAACCTTTTAGTCCTTACAATGAAATATTGAGGGTTTTCATATGATTCAGTGCCATCCTTTCCCTTGATCCTATTTTCTTACAATATTAATTGTTCCAATAGCTCATCAAAAGGTATGGAATCATTTTTATAATATATGGTAGTTACAAAACTGCTCCATTCTTGTGGCAAAGCATTTAGTACACAAATGGTCATTTCAAAATAAGAAATAGTTTCCCCAAGCCCATGTAGTTGATATCTTATTTGTGAAACCTTCATTATATAGGAGGCCATGTCTTCATTCTTTGATTTCCTTATTCTATGTAGTTGGTTCCTTAAGGAGATCTTTTGCCTTGATGTACTTATAGAGTACAACTTCACCAACTTGTCATACATAGCCTTAGATGTCTTCAAATCAGAAATAAAGGGAATAACATGATATTTAATAGATTCAATAATAATTTCTTGTGCCGTTATCTCTCTTTTCTTGTAATTTACTAAATCTTGAGTCTTTTCTTTTCTAGGTTTAGTAGCTTCACCAAGAACATATTCCATGACCTCATGTTCTATGAATTCCAAGTCAATCCTTTTCTTCCAAGATAGGAAATTTGCTAAGCCTACAAGATTATTGCTTTATTTGAAAAATGAACACATTTCACCTCTATATTGAGACATAGAATATGATACTTACTTGTCAAACAATAACCCTTCCTTCTTTGATGATGTCTATAATTATCTTAATTCTTTCAAGGCCTTCAAAGAGACTTCAATGATTCCTTAGAAACAACAGCTTCAAATAGTTATGAATGATACCAAGATTGCTTGATGATTGCCTCTTCTTATTCAAGATGATTTACTTAGAGAATCTTCCATAAGTATTTGAGATTCCTTTCCTTCAATGAGAGCTTGATAATGAGATATTCTTGATGTAGTCACCCTTGTTCAATATCAATAGGTATGTTTATTCTTTCCTCGTGTCCTTCTATAAATTATTATCTTTAACAAACAAACATTTCTTGGTGTCCACAAGATGTCCTTTCAACCACCTTCTCTTGTTCACCTTAGCTTTGATACCATGTTGGAGAATGCAATATGGAAACTTATTAATTCATTTTCTCCTTAACCTTAACAATTTCTTGTTATCTTTATTTATCTTCTTTTGTTTCTTTATTAGATCTTCTTCATCAAAAAATACAAAATAGTAAAGATAATGGACACATAATTTAGGCTCCAAGCCGGGGAAAAACCCCTCCAAGGGGAAAACCCAGAAAATATTATCTTCTTATAGAATCTACTTCAAATAAGACAACCAAGACCCAAACCTCCATGTCAAATCTTCCTCCCAGCACCAATTCATCCCTCCAATATAACCTTCCAATTAGGTCAAAGTCAAACCAAGTCGACTAGAGACAAACCCTTTCAGAGTTGTATTAAACTCATATTTTCAGCCCCCCATCTACATAGTTTTAGACCTGCAGTATATATGTACCTTCGACCCATGCAACAGCACATCTAATTTTCACATAAGAGAGAAAACTAGGGGAAAATTTTGATTTTCCTTCCTTCCAGCTACTGCTTCCTTCTTCCTTAACTTTCTTTTCCTTCTTCTAGAAATTTTCACTTTAGATAGAGTTCCCATATTTCATATCAACTTGTTGAGAAAACGAGGTTGAACAAATTTTATTTATACTCTTCTGTGTGGGTCAAATACCCCTCTCTAGTCTGGCTTGTCTCTGTCAGGGTCGACTTGTTCTAGGAGGCTTATTTTAACCTTTTTGACTCAAATGAATTATTTTACAAGGTAAATATTACCCAGAAGGGTCTTATAATCATGATGTTGATTTTCTTGACTCGTTAAAATAAATCGTATGACCTAACAAACCCTATAAGCATGAAGAACATGCTTTTACCTAGAAGACCATCAACAAGAAGCATGAAACTCATGCTCTTAAAATAATAATTTTTATTTCTTTTTTTGTTTGTTACCTAAGGTATACATATTTACATGAGTACAATGGAAATTATGAAGACTGATACTAGTTACATTTTCCAACATACTGTGAACCACAAAAGTGATTTTTTAAAGAAAACTTGCAGTGACATTGTTTCAAATCTAATGCAATGAGTGGTCTTGTTGCAACTAATACAAAACATTCCATATACAAGTAAATAAACCCTATAAAAAGTTTTATATTCTATATATATATATATATATATCTATATATATATATATATATATATATATATATATATATATATATTATATATATATATATATATATATATATATATATATATATAAATAAGCCCCAAGGGTTAGCTCAAATGGTCAAATAAGTGCCTCGTCGTTGGGGAGGTCACAGGGTCAATTCTCCCCGAAGCCCTTGGGGTTAGGCCTAGCTATTGGCCACGGGGCTTAATACCCTTGATCAAGCTCAAATATTTCCATGGACATAGCGACCACCCAGTGACCGTGGGTGTCCGTGAACTACTAGGCAATATACATACATACATACATACATATATATATATATTCTCATGAACTATAGAGAGAGAAACAACAAAAAAAAAAAAATCAAGGCTTTCAATGTTGAAGGTAATTATGAAACCCTTCTATTTTTTAGAATGAACTTAAAATTGTTTGGATATGGTAAATATTTAGATGATCAACGAAATAAAGTCACACACCTAAAATTTCTATTTTGGAAATTTTCATGTGACCTACAATGATCTCTTTAAAAACTATATGTCCACTCTAAAGTCTTTTCTTGTAAATCTGTCTTACACAAAGCATTCCTATAAATTTAGCAAAACAAAGAAACAAGAATTAGATTTTAAAAAATGAAATATTCTTTTATTTGAAAATGCACTAAAAAATGTCTGAATCAAGTCAGATTCCTAAAATTTCTCCTTTACAGATTTGTATATGACCTATGGTGATCCTTTACAAATCTGGCTCTTCAAAAAAATCCTCCAACACCAAAGTTTTTGTTTGTAAATCTCTCTTACATAAATATTTCCTCTAAAATTTGGCAAAAGAATGAAATAGAGAATAGGGTTTTAATTTATAAACACACATTTAGAACAATAAAAGTCACTCTCTCATTTTCTCATTGTATATTTTGTCACATTGATAATAAATGCATACAATGTTTTTTTTTTCTATATCTTAATATTTTTAAAGTGCACCAGCGCATTTTTTACATAAAAACACACCACTAAATAATTTAATTGAAAAAATACAAATGCAAGTGTTTATAATTAAAATTGTGAAGGTTTTATTTTACAAAGGAAAAAAAGGAGGTGAGTGTTTGGTGCTTCTCATAAATTTGTGCATTGGTGTGTTTGGTATATATAGAGGCACTGATGCATCACAAAATAATAGAATGCATTAATAAATTTTAAAATCCCTTTGAATTTATGTTTCAAGTTAGATTGTTTTGTTCTTCCAAAACTTTCTTTTAAGAATTTATTCATGTATTGATGATGATTTTGACTCAAATGCAGAGGAAAAAAATGTCATTATATAAAATGGCCAATCTTTTAGATTCTAATTCCATATCATTGCAATTTCTTTAAGTTATCCCACACCATTTATGGTGAGTACATATTTTATGTATGATTCATTTCTCTGATTGAATTTATTATATTTATGGAGGTGTGTTTGAATAATTGTTTATTGACATTTAAAGGATCATGATTCAAGACCGATTTTGGATGCACAAGATATTCCACTAGTCCAAAAAATCTACAAGTTCCTAGGAGGAGAAAGCTACTACATGTATAGATGTTTAATGAAAATGGAACATGCAATCTTCCAACAACTAGATTGGTTAATGGTAATATACCATTAATTATATCTCTTGTATGTCACCCTAATAAAATGTGGTTGTTCAAAAAGTAAAGGGTTGAAAGAGAACCCTCGACTTGTCACATTGTCTCATTACATTAAGGATCAACTTCCTAAATCTAATGATCTAATAATTCCCATTAGAGTCAATAATCCAATAGGTTATATAGAAAAAATGCATATGAACACTTCTATATGATATTTGTTTAAATAATTGTAACCCATATCAACTAAGTTTCATCCTAAATTGGTCAATATGTCTCCTTTTTCTAAGTCAAGAAAGAGTTCTAGTGAGAAAAACTAAGATATCAATACTACCCAAAACATATCTAATAGGAGATCCAAAATGTTTCATATTGAGCTAAGAGAAAAATGTCCAAGTACACACCAAATTCAGTTCAATTGTTGGAAGACATTGATGACTTCCCTCTTCCCATCCATCTACAAATTAAATACCAAACTTGTCTTCCATGCCTATGTCCAATGTTGGAATAAAATTCTCATTTTATGGCAATGGTTATATGATTGTCAAATTTAAAATAAATGTTGCAAATGTTGGGTTATTATCCTTTCCCATGTATTCATTCCTCCCAAACAATGAATACTAATGCCATTTTGTGGTCCTCTTTATAATTGGCATGATTGCTTAAATGTTTTTAAATACAAACACATCATTTCCATGTATAATATGAGCATGAAGAGTTATTCTTTAGGATATTTTAATAGGAAAATACTATTATATGTCAATGGTCATCAAAAAACTCATGGAAAAATTATAAGGTTCATAAATAGTTGTAGGTCCTCATTATTTAGTGCAAAATATTCCTTTGATGAACACTCCAATGAAAAATAGTTCTTTATGAAAAGGAAGGCATCCGTATTTGTTATTGTGCATGCAATTCATAGTGTTTTTGATGATGAGGTATTACTATGTTATGACTTTCATAGATCACCAACTTCTCGTCAAAAAAAAATACATTGGGTTTACTTTTAAACATCCCCTTGGGGTATAAGAAAAATTTTCATTGAGTAATATTAATTTTTTTTTATTTTCAATGGAACTAATGTAAATGTATTTCTTAATTCAACATTTGCTTTATAAAGTGGTTGTTTGCATGTTTATTATTGAGAAAATATTTCCATCCTTCGAATAAACGTTTGATATAATGTTTAAACATACTAAACACATTGTGTTACTAATATTATCATTGTAATATTCACTATTTTACAATCAATATTATAATGATGAACAACTTGTCTACAATCTACTATTGCACCCCACTATAATATCAAATCAAGAGAATGTTATTAAACTAGCATAGTTCAAAGGCGAAGCATACTAAGTTTGGTTGAATCAACCACCTACTGAATTCCCACTATGTCCTAAGTTTCCAATTCAAAACCTCTACAATAACACCATACATGATTATCGAATGTTATTATTTTGTTATGGAAATAAGGTTGATTAATTTATTTATATATGTAATGTTATTTGGCATGCTTTTATCTTTCTTGTTTCCTTGGTAATGTGAGCCTTGAGATGAATGGTGTGCCTAACCCATGACTTGAGTAGCCACGACCCAGGGGCATCTAAGCCATCAAAATCACCCAAGGATCGCACCCAGTCTTTGTCACACCAACCCTTAGCATGGATGGATTTTTTACCACATATTTTTGAATTGATGACCTTCTCAATTTGGGATGCCTTAGCAAAACACCCTATCATTGTGAATTCTACACCCCATGGGCTTGTTATTTGGCATATTTAATTTGGTGCATCTAACATTTTTTACACTAACATGTTATGCATACAATAAAATTGTAGGACTTGTAACAAAAGGGTAACATGGATATAAATGTTATGGACCTTCTATAAAGTTTAGATGGTCCAACTAACTATGAAAGTCAGTATATGATTGCTCAAGGTTATTCGTACAAAAATATCACCTTTATAGAAGCATTACATCTGCGTTCAATGGTAAACTAATAGAAGTCAAAAATATTAAATAATGACACTAATCGATTGGATTAGGGCATATATCACAGAGAAGGAGAAGGAAATTGTGGAAATGTTCGATTCAAATGGGGAACCTATGTTTGATGATCCTGAATTTTTTGACTCATGTGATGAGAAAATGTTCACTAGGATGAAAAGGAAATATGTATTTTATGAGGTTCCATAATGGTGGCATCTTAAAATTTTCCATTTACTACATACCACGCATATATTGAAAATTGTTTCATCTTATTTATGGAGATGCATATCAATGTAAAAGAGCAATGCATTGACCTATTAGGAGAGATTTTATTTATTTGAACACTAAAAGAATAATTACTCTAGAAAAGAAAGTAGAGGAGGGTTTGGTTCCTCTTGGTCTTTTAAAGAAGGTGATGTCACATGGATTTTGAAGAAAGTTGATATTTCTATGATTAAGGATGTTCTATTGGGTGTGAAGGTGCCTTATTTATATGGGTTGACTCTATAATGTTGCTTCATTATAGAAGGAAATTTGTTAGAGTTGACATTACATGAGAAATTGAATCTTCAAAGGGTATGTATGTTGAAAACATGATTCTTTTTCCATATTGTAGGTTAAAATATACTATGCACTCATATTTTTATGGAACTTAACCATGTATGTATCTATTTTGTAGTTTCATTATCCTTTTCTCATGTGTTGTTGTGTGAACCATGAGTTCCCCTAGAACCTATGACACATCACATCAAAATTATAATTTTTTTTACATTGGATCACATCAAATGAGATTCATATGGTTAGCATTCCATAGTGGCATTGAGAGATAACTTTGATTGCTTATATGTTTAAGAAGGAATTACCCACGAGTTTTATGCAAGAAGGGTGAGCACTTAAACATAGCTCATGTGATTCCTTCCACACAGTGGGGGAAACAACCACTAAATTTATTTCAAATTCTCTAATATCATTACTCATAATAAATCTTACAAGAGAAGAAAATTCCACCAATAAAGGCCATCACTTCATAAATAGCCTTCCATTAATGAAGTCAAAGAAAATTCTAGTCACAAAGGAGCATAAATCTGCATCTAATCTAGCAGTTTGGTAGGAAGTAGTTTTGAATCCAAATTTAGTTTATCCTCCACCTAGTAGCTAACACACCTTAGAAATTTTTGTTATCCACCCTCATATTCCTATTACCATATCCAAATAATTTTGGGAGGGAAAACAATGTAGATTGTTCTCTGGGGGAGTGGCTATTGGGGCTAGTTAGGGCAGGCATAACTAATGAATTCTAACTTGCAAGTCCATCTTCTAATTCACCTACTTGATGAGGTTAAATTTGTTAGGGTGCTCTCATGTCATTAGATGTTCTTCATAGAGAGGTAGATGAAAAAATTGAAGGGGTTTTTTCAACAAAGGAAAAACCTGTAAAGCTCTATGATTGAGGGATACATAGTATATGATTTATTCTATTATGCTAGTGTGTACATCAAGAAAAATGACGACACATCAATGGAATTTGTTTGATACGACCAACAAGATGAAGAAAAAAGGGAAGGGGAGAAACTCCAAATGAATGGAAAAATATGCATGATAAAGAGTAAGTCACTTATCTTTTGTAAAATTTGTATAAAGAAATTATTTACACTACATTTGATAATATATATTTGAACCCATACAATTTCTTTGAATTCTTGTATACAACAACAAATTTAGAAATTGGTACCATCAATAAATTCGTTCTTTTCAACATGGAGGTAACACAATCATGTGTTATGTTGTATCAATAGAAAATAAGGAAATGAGACAATGGAAAGAATGGATTTATATGATTGAATGGTATAATCATGCTTTATCTTGATCATTTAAAAGAAAAATGCAAATTTTTATCCCAACATTTAGGTGTTTGCCCAGATCATAGAGAAGTATGGCATGTCTGGTGTTTACTCACATGGAGAAGAGGATTTACTAAAGATAATGATCTGGTGTAACAACTTTGTAATAGTCTCTTTGAGTACTAGGTTATGGAAATTAGTGATTATAAGTTTTTGCAATGACAATACAAATTAAACTATTACATAAAGATAAAGCTAAACATTAAATGGAAACTTTAAATTTAAATGAGTGATGCACCTCAAATTTTATTATGTCAAGAAGTCATTTCCAATATTAATCATTAGAGTATTCACACTACATTTTATAAATCAAATAAAAGCAACATTAACATGATATGAAAAAACCCTAATATACATGAGTGAGATTATATTAAATATACATATCAATATACATTTCATCAAAATCAATAAACATGTTATATATGCATCTCAAGTCAAATATATAACAAACAATATACATGTTAAGCACCACTCTTAGATAGGTCTACCCTTAGATCTAAAGGCAACAGTGTATGTGTTAGCAAAGGTAGATGGTATGTTGATACCCATGTTGGATAACAATGATGAAATTTCTTGAGAAAAATGCTGAGAGGGGGGATGTATCAGTGTTTAAAACTCACAATAATAATTTTTCTTTTTCTGAAATGTATACGCAACTTGACTGAACCCAGCGAGCATATATATGTGATTGTTATAAAAGAAACTAGCGTATTCCCAATAAAATTTGTAAAATAGCTAATTCTTTATCTGTTAAACTTTGGACCGGAATGTAAGAGATTTATCAAGCATTTGATAAGAAATAAACAGGTGCAGTAAGAACAAAATAAATTATCACACATAATTAAACACATACGAACCCATGATTTAAGGTGGAAACCCAATGTGGGAAAAAACCATCGTTGTTGTCGTCTCATTCTTCAAAACTTATTAATATCAAAAACTTCTTACATTCTTGTACTAGTGCAGGCTCATATCAGTACGCAGGCACCCACCTACTGAAGGTTACAACCTTCACTTGTTCTCCAGCTCCTACTAGAAGGGAGCTCCAACCCCCAAATATGATCACCAATTACTACTGGTAGGAAGCTTCGACTTCCTCACTAAAGGATCCAACCCTTAGCAACATCCACGGACCACATAAATTTTCAGACTTGATCCAATATCAACACTTATGCCCAATCATCATTGTAAAACAATCATCAATCTCTAACACACATAATCAACCAATCGTTGAAACCCAAACAACTGACACATACTCAAAAATTAACTAATCAATTGGAACGATTAGATCACTGTAACCCGTACACAAAACTAAACTCAGAATGATGCATCAACACACAGAATCAACTACAACCCTGATCATTCATTTGCCAAAATGTATATGTTACTTTACTTAATGCAACAACATGCATACATGCCTTTCTGGAGAGAAACCCGCGTATAGATCTTGATATATTGAAAACTAAAAATTTGACCACTACAATTTCTGAAAATAACACTAAATCACACTCAAATCTAATACAACCCTCTGAACCAATCACAAAACTGTCACTGGTCTTCAATCACAATAGAAAGTAATCTTAACATTCACTAATCAATTAATACCCAAATTCAACTTCATCATTCAATCAGATCTATTCTAGACATTATCACTCAACCCAAATCAACATGAGGACATCATTGACAGGCAGCAGAGAAACAATAGCACTAATCAGGTTGATCATTCATTTATGAATAGAAACTTCTTACTTTATATATGTGACTTTGTAGAAGTGAACCCGCGTGTATACGTGCTTTTCCCGATACCAACCAGCGTATAAATCTGCAAATTTTGACCTAAAATTGTGCATCTCTTCAGAACTTTAGAAGGCCCAGATCATAATAATCAAAGATAAAAACATGCGTCAATACTTAGATCCAGTCAATCCTTGAATAGATCATACAATGAACAGTCATTTCAGGTCTCATGAACCCAATCCATCATTGTATTCATCGGTGCATAATTATTTCACATCAACGTGATAATTATCACCCTTACAATGAAAATATACTTCAAATTGAAGTATTCATCAAAAAATCTTTCGTTTGCACACTTAGCCCTTTGAGCTTCAATTCTTTATATATTTTAGCCCACATCCAATACCACGAGTCAAAACAACATTAGTGTCGGTGGTAATCTTTGACAGGATCAATATTTGTTGTCATGCTCATTACTACATGCCAATACCATGGTAAGGACCCCTAGTATTTAGAATAACATGGTACAAAAACCATACACTACTTTTTTTTACTGAACTCACAGGAAAACGCGACTTTGCTTAACAGAACCCACGTATAGTTCTTGAACTTCCAACTTTATCATTCTTCTAAACTAATTCCTCTGGATTTTCATGCAATCTGTCACATCTATATTCATTCCGGTATTCTGTTGTATTCATCATGTCACCTCTGAACTGACCTATGAATTATGTTATTAGTGATTTGACATCAAGGACAACACATGTATCATAATGCAAATTAGTATCCACGAGGTGACTTTTTCCTTATTGGTCCACACAAATTAGTATGTATAAGTTCAAGAGGCTTACTGGTTGATCCTTCTTTTGCATTGAATTGAACTTTGGTTTTCTTACCAAATTGGCATATCTTACATATGGTACTTTGTGGTATGGTGATGTAGGGTAGATCACGAAAATATTTGAGCCTAATTGGTTTGCTTATTTGAGAGAAGCTTAGATTTCCCAACCTTTTGTTCCATAACCAGTTTTCTTCTGCCTTGCCTAGGTAACATTGTTCTTGGCCACCTTTTAATATATACAGATTGCTTGGGGTTCTTGTTCCTTTTATTATGGTCTTTCATGTATCAAGTTCACGAACCACACAATATTGTGATCATAATACCACCTCATTTCCTTGATCACACATTTGGCTAACACTCAACAAGTTATGCTTTAATCCATTAACATACATAGCATTACCAGCTTTAAATTTTTCTTTTAGAAAAAAAAAACCTTTACCCTTAATGACAGCAGGTGAGTCATTTCCAAAAGTGGCATTCTTTTCTTTCTCTAAAGAATTGTATGAAATAATTTTATCTTTATCACCTTTTATGTGTTTTGAGCATCCGTTATCAATGTACCATTTATTTTCTTGTCCTTCTACAAACAATGCTACGCCATAGCTTTCAGATGTACCTCCTTCCTTTTCCATACGTTGGAATTTGTTGATAGTTGCTCCTTTTGATATGTTGGTTGCAACTTTCTCCTGCATTCAGATTCTTCATGACCAAATTTATTGCAAACTGAGAATTCAATTTCATATATAAGAGGTGAGAATATATTATAGGAGTTATTCTTGACTCCTGTCTCATTCCTTTGTTTTCTTGCTTCTCTAGGAATGATAGTTTTGTATGCAACACATTGAGCAGCGTTATGACCAAAATTATGACATGAGAAACATTGTACATTAAAGAAGAAAATTATGTGACTATAGAATCTTCTGGTGTTGTTTACCTTTTGACTAGAGTTTATGTTGTTGTTTATCCTTGGATTGGAGTGAACATGATTTACCTGTGGAATGCCTTTATTCTTTTGTTGAGGACTATAGATTTGTTGGTTGGGTTTTGTTGCATTACTAAAGCTTTGCTAACTGGTTTTTGATGTAATACTAAAGCTTTGCTGACTAGTTTTTGTTGCATTTAGATAGCTTCCGATGGAGGTTGAAGGTTTTTCTGTTATCAAGGTTTCAAATCCTTTAGAAAATCTAAGATTCGAAGGTTTTATTTTCTCAAGTTCCTTACTTAGACTCACTTCTTCACATTCTAACTTCTCATTATGCTTTTATTTTTCTATGAGTTGATGCTTCAAAATTTCTATGGCTACTTTGTTTTCTTCCAAGTAAATTTTGAGTTGAGTAATTTCTTCAAAGAAATCATTTTATTCTAATGCATCCACAAATTTATCATTAGACTCATTAGTATTTTTCTCAAAATCCATGAGTAATTTAAGATCTTGATCAGATTCACCTTTTTTACTATTTGACAAGCCATCACTATATTCATGAGTATAATAACTTCTTCTACTGTCAAACTGTCTCCTATTAATTTTCGCAGAATCCTTCCCTTTGTCATGGTTGTCTTTATGAGGACATTTAGAAGCATAATGACCAACTCTACCACAAGAAAAATATTTGAAGGGAAGCTTACCTCTGAACCTTCCAGTGCCCAGTTGAAGTTTCTTTACAAAGTTCACCTCATCTTCTTCTGATAATGTATCCTGATTCCTTGCGTTCCTCCTTTTATTTTCCTTTTGTAGATGCTTTAAATGTGGCTTCTCTGAATTCTAAGGGCCCTCCTTTCCTTATTTCAAAAGAAGCCAGGATCCCATGAATTTGAACAATAGTAAGAGTCTGCATATCCTACTTCTCTTCAATCGCAGACACTTTTGACTCAAATTTAGGATTAGAGATCTTAATATTTTCTCTACTAAAGTAGAGTCCTTTATTTCTTCACTCAAATTTTTCATGTGATTTACAATCTCATCTATACAAAGAAATAAATTGGCAAGACTTTCATCATTGTGCATTCTGAGAGTTTCATATTGAATTCTGAGAGTTTGGAGTTTAACACTTTTTACCTTGGTATCACCTTCATAGATTTGAATGATTTTGTCCCATATTTCTCTTATTGTGTTTAGCTGCATAACTTTGACAAATTATGATTCTGTCAGACTTCCCAATAAAACATTGACATCTTTGGCATTGGTTTCATACATCTTCTTTTCTGTTGCATCTATGGGAACTGCAGTTGGATATTAGTAACCTCCTTCCACAATTTCCCAAACATTTGCTCCAAGAGACTGAAGATAGGATCTGGTTCTTTTCTTCCAATATATAAAATTATTTCATTTTAAAAGTGGTGGTATGATAGATGTCGATCCATCTTGATTTCTCATCTTGTAGGATCATCCTTCAAGCAATCAAGCTTTTTTTGAAGGACCTGCTCTGATACCAATTGTTGGGAAAATTACTAGGGGGGTTGAATCAGTATTTTAAAAATCACAAAAATAATTTTTATTTTCTGAAATGTATACGCGACTTGAATGAACCCAACTAGAATATATATGCAACTTTTGTAAAAGAAACTAGTGTATTCCCAGTAAACTTTGTAAAACAAGTAATTCTTTATCTATTAAATTTTGAACTAGAATGTAAGAGATTTATCAGACATTTGATAAGCAATAGAAAGGTGCAATAAGAACATAATAAAGTATCACACATAAGTAAACACACATGAACACCAAGATTTGGTGGAAACCCAATGTGGGAAAAAAACACTGTTGTTGTCGTCTCAATCTTCAAAACTTATTAATATCAAAAACTTCTTACATTCTTGTACTGGTGCAGACTCATACTAGTATGCAGGCACCCACCTGCTGAAGGCTACAACCTTCACTCAATATATATATCCTACTGGAAGGGGGCTCCAACCCCGTGATCTGATCACCAGCTACTACTGGTAGAAAGCTTCGACTTCCTCACTGAAGGCTCCAACCCTCAACAACATCCATGGACCACGTTTCATCAAATTTGTAGACTGGATCCAATATCAACACTTTTTTATCAATCATCACTATAAACCAATCATCAATCTCTGACACACACATAATCAACCAATAACTAAAACCCAAACAATTAATACATAATAAAAAATTAACCAATCAATTGGAACAATCAGATCACTGTAACTAGTACACAGAATTGAACTCAGAATGTTGCATCAACACACAGAATCAACTGCAACCCTGATCATTCATTTTCCAAAATGTATACGCTACTTCACTTAAGGAAACCCGCATGCATACGCGCTTTTTTGGAGAGAAACCCACGTATAGATCTTAATATACTGAAAAATGAAAATTTGACAACTGCAATTTCTGAAAAGAACACTGAATCACACTCACATCTACTGCAACACTCTGAACCAATCACACAATTTTCTATGATCTTCAATCACAATCAGCTAGTAACCTTAACATTCATCAATCAATTAATACCCAAATTCAACCTCATCATTCAATTAGATCTACTTCAGACAATATCACTCAACCCAGATCAACATGACGACATCATTAACAGACATTAGAGAAACAACAGCACTGATTAGGTTAATCAATCATTTATGAACAAAAACTCCTTACTTTATATACACGACTTTGCAGAAGTGAACCCATGTGTATACGCGCTTTTTCCAAGACCAACTAGCATATAGATCTGCAAATTTTGACCTAAAATTATGCATCTCTTCATAACTTTAGAAAGACCTAGATCATAATAATCAAAGATGAAAACACGCGTCAGTACATAGATCTAGTCAATCCTTGAATAGGTAATACAATTAACATTCATTTCTAGTCTCATGATCTTGATCAATCATTGTATTCATCATGCATAATTATTTCAGATCAACGTGATAATTATGGCCCTTACAATGCAAATATACTTCAAATTGAAGTATTCGTAAAAAACTATTTCTTTTTCACACTTAGCCCTTTGATCTTCACTTCTTTATATAGTTTAGCTCTCATCCAATACCACGGGTCAAAACAACATTAATGCAAGTGGTAATCTTTGATAGGATCAATATTTGTTGGCCAATACCATGGTAAGGACCCATGGTATTTAGAATACCATGGTACAAAAAACATATGCTACTTTTCTTCGTTGAACTCGCGGGCATACCGGAATTGGCTTAACAAAACCCGCATATAGTTCTTGAACTTCCAACTTTATCATTCTTCTGAACTGGTTCCTCTGAATTGTCTTGCAATCTGTCACATCTATATTCATTTTGGTTTTTTGTTGTATTCATTCTGTCACCTTTGAATTGACCTATGAATTATGTTATCAGTGAGTTGTCATCAAGGACAACACATGTATCATAATTCCAACAAGAGAATGATATATCTCTCCCCCAAGAAGTATAGTTACCAATGTGACTATAATATGTGCATATCATAGCTAGCGTAGTAGGTGTAGAAGATGTGGAGCAAGTCGGAGAAATAATGGGTGGATTAATGGAATAGGCTACAACTAGTGAAACATGCAAAAGAGGAGAAGGTGGTGGTGGATTTGTGGATGTTGTAGCTAGTAATGCATGTAGAGGAGGAAGAGATGGTCGTGGTAGTGAATCGGTGGATAGTGCAGTTAGTGATGCATGCGGATGATGATGAGAAGATGTTAGTTGGTCTGGTGGAGGACCAAGTTATATAGAATGATGCATTGGAGGATTAGGATCATCATCCTCAAAAAATCAGCAAAGTGAATTGGACTAAGCATCATCCCTCTATTGGAATTATGGTAGTTGTGGTTGGTCTTTTCATCTTGAAAAGAAATGGGAATTTGAATTAATATATTCCTCCAAAATTATCTAATTCAGTTGGGCCCCTTGGAGGCACCCATTCGATCCCCTTTGATCAATATATAAAGGAGACCACCTCTCTTCATTTGGGACATCGATCTATCATAATTTGAGCTTTGTTCCAACGAAGAAAAGAAGGAAGGAGGGGCCAAAAATATCAAGATGAGGGCTTGGAATTTCATCTAGTTCTTGGTTACTGGTTTGGCTATTATCAAGATGTTTTTTTTATCTCTAATGAATATTGACCTCTCTCTCTCATAAGGAAATATTTATGGGTTTTCCCCTTGTGGGGTTTTACCTAGCCTTAGGCATAATTTATGTGTCTCATGGTTTCATGGTTATTTTCTACTGCTCTTTAACGTTTAATGGTTGAATTTTCTTATGTATAACTACTTTGTGATATTGGTTGAATGATATGTGAAATTAATGTTAACTAATCATTGGAAGTAGTTATATGTAGAAGAAAATTGTTCTAGGTTGTTTTCCTTAGAAATTTCAACATGGTATCAGAGTTAGTTCATTAAGAAGTTGAATTGAAGACATCCTAGCCTACTTTTTTATGCCCAATCTGAGGCATCTGTGGAACTTTAGGATGGCTGAGTTTCTTCTGGCTAGAGGTCGAATTTATGTGACCAAATTGTTTTTGTTTCAAGGCTCTTGTGTGCAAAGGGATCGAGATTCCAAGATTGAGGGTGAGGTCTATTCTTTCAAGATGATGAAGCCTCCTTCTCTGAGAATTATTTGAAGTCTATTGATCACAACATTCTTGTGGCATGTATTCTCTATTATCTGTGATCCTTTCTGTGACATTTATAATCTACTATGCAATCTCACATTCTCCTACGATAAGCATGATATGTGAGCTGCCTAAGGCACTCACTCTCCGTGGATGTACCTTTTATGGTTCATATGACCTGGCATTATTCTCCTATGAAAGTATGAACCTAATCAAGGAGTGGGAAAACTTGAGAGAAATAAAGCTTTGTGGCACCTTTTGGCATCTCCATGGCATCTAGTTACTTTGAATATATGAGAATTTCTGTGGAAATTTTCACTGAGGAAAATGTGTTAGTCTTGTGGCATCATATATCTTGCTGTAGTCGAGAATATTTTTTGTTAACCCATCAAGCCACTTTGTTACAATGATGTTATTATACAAATACTAGTAAGAATAATGAGTTTAAGAAGAATGCAAATTTTATTACCCCTCTGAAACTCATCTCTGTGGGAGAAAGGAACAAATAGATTTTGTCATCCGAATAAGGTAAGTTTTTTGTCATCTATCTCTTTAGTAGTAGATCCATCTATTATGGAATGGATTTGAAGTTTATGATATAAGCCTCATCTAATTAATGATCCAAGTTTGAGCTCCCTCGTAAGACCTATAGCTTGAACTATGGCTACCTATGAAAGAATTTGTAGTTTATACTAATTCGAGGAACTATAAGGATCAAAACTTTTGGTGGCATCCAATGTTCTACCTCAGTGACTTTTGAAACCTGTTATGGCATCTTTGTTATGCAAACTATTGTTCCATTTCATTCTATATTGTATGAAAACTATTGTGGAATCTAGTTATTATGAAAACTTGCAGACATGAGGTCGTGAATCTATTGAACCATGCAAAGGTTTTGAAGCACATTACACTGAGACTATTTATCTCTATCATGAGTTCTATGACATCAAATATGCAAGATTTGTGACGAGTCTAGGCTCCCTCATGAAATGCGCAGCTCAAATCCAAGTTTCCTTAAACCTCCATGGAATTCAAATTACATGAGTTGTATGGAAGGAAGAGAGTCGAATTCTTATTAATAGAGGTCAAGAATGTGGAGGGTTGAAGTGTTGCACTATATAGGCCTATTGTGATAAATCTTCAGTTGAACTATTAATACAAGTGTTTTATGAAGAAGTCAAAAACAAAGTATGAGACAAGAAATACGATGATAACATTAGATCCAATCTTAGTATGCCATCTGTGGAACAAGGATCTCGTCAAAGTATATGAGAAAGGAACACTAAAGGAATATCTCTAATATATCTAAGAATATTAAGTATGATTTGAAGCAGAGTTGAAGCAAGTCGACCTAATTCATCTGAAAATCAACCTGAATATATTGTTGCATGGTGTTGTCATTGATGTCAGCCTTGGGGTTTGACTAGGTTTGACTTTAATTGAAACATAAGTCATTAATGTGAAATTGATAATGAAAACTTCTTAATAATTACCAGATTACATCAAGTTGGTAGCTCCATTATTGGATGGTTTAAAATCTAGGTCATAGGGTTTGGGTTCTCTAGACTGAGGACATACCCCGAACTTGTCAAGGGTTTTTTAAGTATAAAATCATTATTTTTTTCCTCGATATCACTGCTAATATATTTTTCTCATCGAGATGTTTCTGGTGGTATGTGGTACACCCCGATAAGCCTCCTGGTTTGAGAGATATTCACGTTTAAAGTTGAGGACCCCAATTCATGGGCTAAAGCCTGAAAGGGTCACCATGTGGTACCCACATCTTGGTAAGTCAAAGTTCAAAGTTAAATTGAATAAGTTTAATACAGTGTTCAAATGATAATTAAATTAAATAATAATAAATAATAATAAAGTTAAAACTAAAGGAAACAAAAAAAAAAAACAAATTTCTTCCCATACAAGTAAAACAAAATTTTTATTAAAAATTGTTGTGTTAAAATATTATATATATTTAAATTTTATTTAAACTAAATTAATTTTTTGAATTTTAATCGACCCCAATATAGGTCTCTCTTGCTTAATGTAATAATTTTTTTCCTAAGTTATAGTATTCGTTAAAGCCCCTACCAAGTATATAAAAAGGACATCTATTTCATCATCCAAATTGATATATGCAATGAACATCTTTTGAACTCTGAAAAATAACTTGAATTCCTGAGGTAAAATAATAAAGCATCTTCAGATAATCATGGCTTGTTTGTTATCTATTTTAGTGGTCTCTTGGAGGGTCATTTAATTACAGGTCACTGAGATTGAAGAGCCTTCTTACAAGACCAAATTTATGACATCTTCTTTCTATGGTCATGGCATGAAAATTCACCTATAAAACATTTTAGGCCTCTTAATAGGACAACGGAATCCTAAGAGTCCTTTTTTTATTTTCTTTTGAGTATTTAGGGTGATTCGTGGGTATTATCTTGCAGATATATTTTCTTGATTGTTTCCATCCCTCATTCAACAATACATAAGGACTTTATCCCTCATCTAGGGCACTTAATTTTGGACCAATGAAGATACAAAAAACTAAGGTTCAATTTGATTGCGTTTATTATTTTTCTATTGGATTCAGTAGGCATTTTTGTGGCTTGTAATTGCTTTGTTGAAAACATTTTCATTTTAGAAGTATGCTCTACCTCAAAACTAGGCTCCCTAGTGACCTTTTTTTGTATGATTAGTTTTGTTGTGCTAATAACAATTACAGATTTATAAACATGTGCTTGCTTCTTGCTTTTTGTGTTGAGGTTTCCTTAGTTGTTAGTGCTTACAAACAAGTAAATGTCCTTAAGTTAAACAAGACATTCATGAGAAAAATAGCTTCAAAAATGAATAATGAACAACAAATATCTACAATACAACAAACCATCAAAGAGACATATTAACACAGTGTTTTCATGAAGGAGTTCACCCTCCTGGGCTACATCTCCTTGGTCCATCTTCCATGGCTTGGGCCTCTGTATTAGCTCAATGTGGAAAAAATGTTGTTTACAAAGCTTTATGGCTCTTGATACCTGCACCAATGTGTTCATAAGGTCCAAATTAGCTAAGAACACTTCTTTCTTATCTCAATTTGGTCGAAAATTGATAAGTTGTGCCTCTTTTAATTTTTCCTACAAAACATCTACTAAATTTGGAGAGACTCTGGTTAAGTCCACCAAGTTTCATGGTAGTTCCAAATTTGGTGGCTCCGCCATAAATTCCGCCAACTTAATCAACAGATTAATTAAGGCTAATCTTGGATTAATCGCACTCTAAATGCGCTTAGCGCTAGCCCTAGCCCTTGGTTTCCATTGGGTGGTCGTATGGAGAGGGGGTTGGCCTGCGGGGTTGGCTCCCTCCTCTCTACAATCAGTCAATGTTATGGCTTGAATTAACGTTGTTGCAACCCTCCTTTCAAATGTGTCTCCACGACTTAATGGTTTGGCTTTGGATTGGGGTGGGGGAGGTTGTGGGTTCCATTCCCCCTCCCTCCTCATATAATTTTCTGCCCCATATGTAAAATGTTGCCATATTAATAAACTTTGGTTTAATGTGACTTTGATTTAATATGCCACTCATGAATTTGATTTAATATGCCATTCGAACTTTGGTTTAGTTAATATATATATATGTGTGTGTGTGTGTGTGTGTGTGTGTGTAATTTAAAAACTATATAATATAACATAAAAATTATTATAAAAATATATATAATACTTAATTAAATAATAATAAAAAATCAAATTCCACCTTAGAGGTCAATTAGTCAATTTCCCTTGCACACAACCACACTGGAGAATCTGGAGGTGACACTTGTCACAACTCCATTGGGCAAAAACTGAAGAAGATTTCCCTTGCTGAATGGATTGCCATGTCATCATTCTATCCCATTCTACAAGTTTTTTAGTTGTTTAAGAAAACGAACAGTAGACCTTTTCTCCTTCATCCAGACTCCATTTTCGACGAAAAAAATTTTGTTGCGATCGTCTTGATAAGATGGATGCAGCCATACAATTTTCGAGCCAATCTGAGAACTTTGAATTTTGAGATAAATATTGAGCACCTGATCATTCCTCCCCACTAGAAGCCTTTTGGACCCCAAAAGATACTATTATCTGACAAGTAGATGAGGGTATAGCCCCCTCACATTTCCAAGCTCGATCCAATGGGCTTTTGATGAATTTGTTTCCTTGAGATCCTCTCCAAGGAAATCAACATTATCTTTCTTTAGGGACCCCATTCTTCTATCAGGGATGGCGTCTTGTTGAAATTGATTCAGAAATTTTGTAGGAATGCATTTAGAATGTGAAATCTATACATTCTCTCTTTGTTCAACAACTTGAAGCCTCTTTTTTCAAAACTAACACCAACTTGCACCATCGACTTGAAACCTGTGATTGACATAATACTTGTACTTGTCTTTTCCTTTTTCAAGTTGATCTTGCACTGTTTTTTGCATCATTTCAGTCGTTCATAGAAACTCGTGGTTTTTTCCATGTTGCCATCAAAAGAAACATCCTTCTTACCAAGATTACATAACAAAATATAATGCAAATGGATAACAAATTTCACTACTTGGTTTTCTTGACTCAAGCCAAATTATACATCTTGAAAGTATGAAATTTTTTGAACATAACTTCATGTAAAACATAGTGATGCTTGAATACAACAGTTACATAACCAACAGACCTAAAATGCATAACAATGAACTTGCTGCTTATATCTCTTTTGTACCTTTGAACCAAGTGAAATTTTTTACAGGTATCCATCCAATGAAAGTGCAAGGATCACTGCAACTTAATCTTTACACCATGGAAATTTTCTGAATGAAATAAGATGGTGAAGTTGCTTGCATAAACCTGAAACTCAAATGAACCTTTCAAGTTTGAAAGAGTGTAAAAAAGAATTGAACTGGTATTTTGGTTTGAATCAACACATGCCTCTTGTTGTTTGCCTCCCCACTGGAAGATTTTGCACACACATGGCAATGCATTCCAAGGAGCTTCGAAAGAAGAAATGTCAACAACAACTCTCCTCCAACAATGGGCTGCTCCCAACAAACCTCTTATCAAAATGACTATCTTGGGCGTCAACCAATCAACAATGGCATCCAACTTGGAGAGGCTTGCCTTCAACTTACCTCCTCCAATATCATGGCCCAAATGCATCAAAGAAGTGAAACCCAACTTGTACTTGAATATCTTCAAAACATCAAAAAAAATTCCCTCATACATGACATGTGCATAAGAAAACTTTCTAAACATGTGTATGTCACCCAAGTGGACAATTTATTCAAGAAATGACTTTTTTTTGCCATAATTCAAATACATGTATGTAGTATAAGTGCTACAAAGAACATACAACATTAAAACCCATACAAACCATTCTTGTTTGGGGTTATGTATATTCTTGCACTGACCTCTTTTTACAACTTTGCTTTGGCGAAAACTACGCCTTTTGTCCTCTTTCTTGAAATACTTACCATTCCTCTTTAGCACCATAATCATCGATGCACAACATGGCGTAAGGGATGATTGAATGAGACCATTGTTCAACAAACTTTTGCATTTAATCGGCGTGTCTACACTTTGCAATTTTGTCAACCCTTGCATGCTAACATCACAAAGAGAAACCTCTTGCTGCAAATATACTTCATGTGAAGTTTCTTTCTCCTTGAAGGACGATTCTTTGACAACTTGAAATACTTCATCACTCTGATGAACTGAACCAACCAAATCAAAATTGAAACTTCCATTACATGCAACAACATTTTCATAAACAATATCATCATTTGGCTTGAACATGAGAAGTACTAAACTTTTACTTGAATTCACTAGTTTTTTTGCCTCCCCTGCATTAACCAAAGAAATGTTCAAATTTTTGAGATGGGCTCTCAATATGTACTCCACACCATCCTTAAACAAGTGATACTTGTTTTCATGGAGATAAAATATTACTTTCTAGTCATACAAATATGGACTACCCAACACCACACTTTAAATATCAAGCAGTACCACATCTAACTCTACTTCATCAACAAAATTTGCAGTGATTGTAAACTTAAACAAATAGTTTCTTGTAACCTGTAAACTTGTGTCTCTTGTTATCCATCCCAAAGGGTATGGTTTACGGTGAGGTATAGTTTCAAGATTCAATTTGTTGACTAAGTTTTTAGAGATTAGATTCGCTTGTGAAACACTATAGAAGAGTGTGTCAATCTTGGTGTGTTTAGATATGACCCTAACATGAAATAACTCAATTTGTCTCTTTTCATATGGAGTAGTAGTAGTGTTACAATTTTCTGAACTAGTGCTTGCAATATCTTGTTTTCCTTTGATTCCCATGACATTGATTTTGTTTTCATCACCATATTTAGAACCTAAATCTTCTTGAGTGATAGCAACTATTTTCTGTTTCCCTTTATTGTTGAACTTATTTGGTCCCATTTCTGGATGCAATTTCTAGCAGTGGGCTTCATCATGCCCCTATTTGGAATTGTGTTTGCATGTGATTTTCTCCCCTTCTTTCTTCACATTTTCATTCTTCTTTCCCTTCCTTTTTCCTCCTTTCTCTTTCTCCTTACCCTTAGGTGGATTTTTATTACTATCCTCTTCATAAGTGTTCTTTCCTATAGATTCAAGATGTGTGGCTTGCACACATACCTCATCTAAATTAGTTGGATTGAACATAAGAATAGTATGTTTAAGATAGGAATGTAAACCCCCAATATATTTCAGCAGTATATCTTGAGAATTCAAATTCACTCCTAAATAACAAATCCCTTTTCCTAAACTCCTGTGTTTAATCTTTGATTGTTTGGCCTTTAAGCTGCCTAAAATTCTGCCAACTCATAATGGCTTTTTGCATATAGGCTAAAAGATAAAACTGTCTTTTAATTGCATAAACAAATTAAATGCACAAAATGGATATCTTACCATGGGTTCGCATTTCCTCTTGAGTCTTTGCTTCCACCCAAACTAGTGTAGCGCCTTCTAGCCTTAGTGAAGCCAACTGGATCTTTATGTCGTCTTCTTGAAGGTTCTAAATTCTACAGTATACCTCCAACTGTCGAATCCAATTTTCCAACTTTTCTACACTGACTTCTCCATTGTACATGGGAAGTTCAAATTTTATGTCCAATTTCAGTAATGGAGTTTTTCCTTTTGGGGTTTTGGAATGAATATGGGTAGTGGTGGTAGTGGAAGATGATGCTGTGTGAGATGGTGAAGATGATGAGGAAGATGATGAGGATGGTGGAGATGGAGGTGGCTTTCCACCATTCCCTTTGGAATTCTTCTTCTCATCATTTTTGTCCTCTGAGCTTCCTTCTCCATGTGGAGGTTTAGAACTCTCTCCAACCATTCTAGTGTTCCTCTCTTCATAGAGGACTTTAACCATCTCAGTCAAAGTATAGAAAGTTTTCTTGAATTCTTCCTCTTCTGAAGAGGTACCTTCAGGCTCTCTTTCTCTAGACATAATGGTTATGGATCCAGGCTCAGAAATTTGTACTAATTGTACCTCTTCAATCTTGATTGAAGGCAAAACTTGAGGAGCTTCAAGTGCAGCTGGATTTGGAACTTTTGGTGGTGGAGATTGTGGCCTTGTGTCTCTCCTTCTTCTAGGCATTACCTCAAGAGTTGCAACCAATGGCTTCCCTTCTCCTTTCTGCAACTTTAACCTTGTAAGCATCACTATTTTGCAGCCATTAAAACCCTAATTGCACAAACTCAAGCAAGCAAGCAATTCAACCTTGTGCTCTGATACCAACTTGATCTGTTTTTGTATGAATAGTTTTATTCTGCTAATAACAATTACAGATTTATAAACATGTGCTTGCTTCTTGATTTTTGTGTTGAGGTTTCCTTAGTTGTTGATGCTTACAAAAAGGTAAATTTCCTTTAGTTAAACAAGACATTCATGAGAAAAATAGCTTCAAAAATGAATAATGAATAGAAAATATCTATAGTACAGCAAACCATCAAAGATACATATTAACATAGTGTTTTGATGAAGGATTTCACCCCTCTTGGGCTACATCTCCTTGGTCCAACTTCCATGGATTGGGCCTCTATATTAGCTCAATGTGGAAAAAATGTTATTTACAAAGCTCTATGGCTCTTGATACTTGCACCAATGTGTTCAAAAGGTCCAAATTAGCTAAGAGCGCATCTTTCTGATCTCAATTTGGTTGAAAATTGAGTAAGTTATGCCTCTTTCAATTTTTCCTAAAAAACCTCTGCTAAATCTGGAGAGACTCCAGTTAAGTCTGCCAAGTTTGGTGGTAGTTCCGGACTTGTTGGCTCCGCCATAAATTTAGCCAACTTAATCAACGAATTAATTAAGGCTAATCTTGGATTAATGGTGCTCTAAACACGCTTAGTGCTGGCATTGGCCCTTGGTTTCCATTGGGTGGTTGTATGGAGAGGGGCCTAGCCCCGCAGGACTGGCTCCCTCCTCTCTGTCGTCGATCAACGTTATGGCTTCAATTAATGATGTTGCATCCCTCCTTTCAAATGTGTCTCTGTGGCTTAATGGTTTGGCTTTGGAGTGGGGCGGGGGAGGTCGTGGGTTCCATTGCCCCTCCCTCATATAATTTTGCGCCCCATATGTAAAACATTGCCATATTAATAAACATGTTACCACATTAATAAACTTTGGTTTAATGCGACTTTGATTTAATATGCCATTCGAACTTTGTTTTTAATATAATATTTAATTATATTTTAAAATTATAATATATGATATAATTATTTTTAAAATACAATTTTAAACTATATAAATATAACATAAAAATTATATATATATAATTTATTAAAAAAAATCAAATTCTACCTTACAGGTCAATTAGTCAATTTCCCTTGCACACAACCACACTAGAGAATCTGGAGGTGACACTTGTCACAACCCCATTGGGTGAAAACTGAAGAAGATTCTCCTTTCTGACTGGACTGCTAACTGGGTTGCCATGTCATCATTCAATCCCATTCTGCAATTTTTTTAGTTGGTTAGGAAAACGAACAGGGGGCCTTTTCTCCTTTATCTGGACTCTATTTTTGACAAAATGAATTGCATTTCGATCGTCTTGATGAGACAGATGCAGCCATACAGTTTTCGAGCCAATCTGAGAACTTCAAATTTTGAGTTAAATACTGAGCACCTGATCACCTAGCATTTGATGGGACCTACATTCAAATTTCATCTCTAGATACAAAGTTCTATCTATCTAGCCAGCCTCTTAACAACCAATCAAACACTCTCTACGTGGGGGATGATGACACTAGGGAAGGGAAGCGTAAGGCAATGTTCTGGGGAGGTTATTTTTCTCGGAGTTTCACTAAGAATTTCTAGTAGAACTCCGTGATCATCAAAAGGCCAGGTTCGTGTAGGAAGGAGAAATCGATAGGCCATCTCTTACAGGATTGTTTAAGGTTTTAATTCCATCTTAGGACCTAATTTAAGAACAGTTAAATCATCTTCCCTCACTTGTAGAAAAGGACATAGGTGGCTTAAGTGACCTTATTGACATATATATTTGATAGTGACTTAACATAGAGACATATTTGTCAAAAGTTCCCTTGTCAATATATGACATTGAATTTCACCATAAGACAGTGGTAGTAATCTCTTTGTAGATCATTGAATAACCTTAAGGAATCAAATTCACTAAGCCAATGATTGATTTAGCACCTTGTTGACAAAACTCTCATTGCAATTTTGAACCAAAGTATAGTAAGAAATAATCATTATTCTATAATACTTACCTCATGTGATCATGCAACAAAAAAACAAAACATGCATATGTATACATATAACTATGAATGTAATGTATTCAATTATTTGAAGGCAGTGTACTCACTATTGTATATGATAGTGTGACCTAGACATACATAACAGTGATTCTTCTTGAAAAGTGTGATGGTCTTAAACATAGCACAGTGACATGACCTAATATATCTCTTATAATTCCTCGACCTTAACTTGACTTGAGGTAACAAGGATAAGTGAACAAGGTATACATTTATGGCCTAAATGAATTACTGTATGATAAGGGTAACTCGACTTGACTTGATGTAATAGTTGAATAAGGTTGATTTGAAAGTGATATCTTGAATTGAGATTGGCTAGATATAGTAAAACACATATTTGACTTGATTAATACATTGACCTTATAGCTACAATTCATTAATAGTAGTATGGTAATGAAGACTTGATAGACTTGACCATGACTTAACATCTAATATTGAGACTTGATAATAGAACTTGATAGTGATATTGTGGTCTTAGTCAATGAGACACTTAGCAGTGATTTAAATTGGCTAATCTACGATATATAACATTTAACCTTGACCTATTGGATCTGACATATAGATTACAATCATTTTATCTTGAAATAGACTTATATACTTATAGACATATTGACAAAACTCTTGAAAATGATAAATAACTTGTCTATAACAACTCATTGACATAAGACATAGAAAACAGTGTATGACCTGTGATCACCAGTAAAAGTAATAAGACATATGTTGGTAGTTCTCAATGGGCATTGTTTGATAGCAATGGAAGCAGGTCATAGGGATGACTTGAGGCATCTTGGATTGTGTCATTATCAGAAACTTGTGTTCAACACTTGCAGCAGTATAGGAAGTTTGTTATAGTAATGTGGGTTGTCTTCTCATGAGCTCTTGATGCTTATTCATTCATGAGCAGTATGTTGTAGTGACAATGATATGCGGTGGTTGGTTTGAGAAATGTTGTGCAACATATGTAAAGAAGCATTATCTTCATTACAAATTTCTTATATGGATCTAGAGCATAGGGGGATCCAGTCTGAAAATTGTGAAACATGGTTTGTTGGCTCTTCAGGGTGATCAGAGTCTCCTTTGGGTTATGGCATGAGAACACTTTAGGGTGGTGCTAGGGAAGGTTGTATCCTACATCGAGCATTGAGGTTTCCTTTCAATTAGGGATGATAAATTACAGGGTGACGGACCATCCTTCCGACAATAGTTGGTAAACATAGTGTTGGGGTACTCATCAAGTTGTGGCCATACTTACAGGGCGTTGTGGCATATTTTTGGTTGCATCGGCTTATTAGGATGCAGTAGTGTCTTGGAGGTTGTATCTTGTAAATTAGGGGGTTAGAGCCTCCTTCAATTGAGTTTGAGAACTATGTAATTAATTTTTTTGTTAAAGAGAAGAAGAAGGCAATTGTTAAGAAGCATTTAGTGGTTTTTGATTTGCAGGAGGTTTTCCACCTAAAATATTGTGTCTATTGTTTTATCTTTCAACATTGTTGTATGGTGTTGTCTACTACATTTTATATCTAGTAAAGAATAATAATAATAATAATAATGTCAAATAATAACTATTGCTCTAAAAAATATTAATAAAGTGCTAATTGCTAAGAAATATTGATTCAACCCCCTCCCAATATTTCCAACATATATATCACTTGATGGATGGAACTAGAACATGAAACTTATGATCCTATGTAAGTTTTCAAGATGATGACTCGTAATCTCCCTTATTTTGATGGCTTAATATCATTAAAAGACAATCAAGTTGTAATTATGCAAGAAAAGCATCAGGACACTACTTTGCAATTTTGTAGTATTGAGAAAAAGGTCTTTTAGGTATATAGATGTTACTTTCCTCTCTTCAAGTCAAATGTCTATAAAAGTTTTGCATGAATAATTGAATAAGCCTTGACTTGAACGACAAAATTCATTGATAAAGGCAAAGCATCTAATACATTGTGATCTGAAGCATGCAACTTTAGGCATTGAAAATAAATTTAGGATGTAAAGATTACTCCATTTGATTAGTATGATTCCATTCTAAGCCTAAAGTATGATCAAAATATTGTCAAGTATTTGAGACTTCATAAAATTTCAATAACTAGGGTTTGAAAGTTTTAATGATTGACCAAAATCTTGGAATTTTTTGGATTTGCAGAACTCTAGTATGGTTTTAATAAGATCTAGGGGTTTGTGGTATGGTCAAAATATTGTCAAGGATTTGAGACTTGATAAAATTGCAATAACTATGGTTTGAAAGTTTGAATGATTGCCAAAACTCTTGGAATTTTTTGGATTTTTAGAACTCCAGTACAAGTTTAGTAAGATCTAGGGGTTTGTGAAACCATAGGATTACCAATTTTGAAAATGAAGAAGATGAAGAAGATTGAAAGAATGAACATTACTCAAAACCCCTAGGTATGATTGATGAAGTTAAGTGTTAGTGTTTGTAAACCCTAGTCTAAAATTGAAAGATCATTAGGGTTGGGATTCAAAACCCTATCAAGAAAAAAGAGTTGGAAATGAAATCCCAAGGCACGTGGATTAGTTTCTTTCACTTAAGAAGAAACCTTAGCTCCTAGAAGATTTGACATCTTGATGATGAGGCTGTTTTCCAGGTTGGATGCAAGAAGGCTAATATTAAGAGGGAGCTATCATAATCTCAAAAGATAAGAATATTGTACTTATTTTATTTCTTTTATCATCATTAATGATGTGTAATGATGTCGATAAGGTCAACTCCTTGATGATGATATGGACTCCTTAGTGATGATGTATATGAGGCTAGGTCCTTGATGATGACGTGGATGAGGTTGAATGAATCTAAGAAAGCCAATATCAAGAGGGAGATGGCACTTTCTCAAGAGATAAGTACTTTCTTGTTTTTTGTTTCATTATGGGTCTCTTATCTTTGTATATCTTGCTTGTTTGTATTTGTTCTTCCATAGAATCCTAGTGAGGATTGCATGTACATAATGAAGGATCCCAAGATTTGACAATTGTTAAAAATGAATGGAAGAACAAGTGACAAGAAGACTCGTGATTGGATGGGCTTTGGACTCAGAGGGAGGAAACAAGATCAGCCTGATTGAAGCATGTTTCCGATCTATTTGACTTCCAAAATGAAGATGACTAGAAGTTTGAAGATCGATGTTGATCTAAATATGTTGAAGATGAGCTTGTAAATTTTCTAATATGTATTGATGATATATTTCTAACAAGGGAAGAGAAATTTTGTAGGTTTTAACCCCGTACAGAAATTACGTGCATACGAATTCTAAAACACATAAAATAAAAAATGTGAGAGCATAACACATAAAACACATATACACAGAGATTTTCCCTTGGATCCAAAAACCAGGACTACCAGCTTGATTTTTCATTATATTCCTTTCAATGTTACAATACATATTTATATACATGCCGAAGCATCCAATACCATGGACCGAAAACCATCGTGTCCAAAACCATGGACTGAAAACCATAGGTAGGTCCGCCCAACCTAATATAGGGTCCAAAAACAAATTTCCTGGGGCACTGCCCCAAACCTCGTAGAGGGGGCTACCCGCACCCCTCAAACCCCCCTATGACCCCCCCCTCGCTGCGTAATCAAGGCAACGAAGGGGGGGCTCTGCCTCCCTTCTAACCCCCTGGTTAACTACAAAGGTTAGTCATGGAAAGAATATAACACAACCCAACAACTTCTGTGTAAGAGGGAGTTTATTGACGAATCCTAAGATCGAAAGTATGGCACAAGGATGGTGAAATCCTTGTTGATATTCTAGCATGATGGACTATGAGTCCATGGACACTTGCCTAAGGAAATTTTGAAGAAGTTGTGAGACTGTTGTTGATTTGATGAATACCTTTGATTGGCTCATTGAACCACCTAATGCAAGGAATTTTGACTCTATCTAGACTGGATGTATTCTGGGAACTATGTTGATCTAAATAACATGGATGTTCCTACTACATGCAGCATGATTTAAGTTGGAAATGTAGTTTATTTGTGAAGAGGTTTTGCTTTGGAGGATGTTTTTTAATTAATTGCATCTTGTGCTAGAATCGACAATGGTATACGTGTATGTTGATGTGCATGTTGCTTGCTTCTATGAGAAGCCACATATATAGCTAGATGTTTAGCCTATTATTATTTCCTATTGGATTCGACCATGGTATATTTTTCTATTGTTGAGCAGGTTGTTGATGTTTTTCTCTGTAAGAAGCCACTTGTTCTTTGTTGGATTCAACCATTATTATTGATGTTTGCCTCTATAAGAATCTACTTGATGTCTAATGGATTTGACCATTGTTACTGATGTTTTCTTTTGTGAGAAGCCTCAGCTAAAATTGAATGAATAGTTGGATATTTTTGTCTATTGAAATGTTTGATCAAGTGTTGAAATCCACCATGGTTACTTTTTCTGTTGTTGAGAAGGTTACTTATGTGAGAAGCTTGGAATGGCTAAGAATTCCTCTTGGAGAGGGAGAATTGACTATATAGCATCATGAATCTTGCTTAGGTCGTGTTTGTGATACCAATGGATTGGTTGGGAATATTTTCACTCCCTTAGGTCAATTGATTGTGAGGCTAGTGAATTTAGTCAAGGAGCCTGGTTTTGAGGTATAGAGTGATCCCTTAGGTCATTATGATTGTGGGACTAGTTTAGTCTAGGACACTAAGTTTGTGATCTCTCCATTAGGTTGTGTACAAAGAGACTTATGGATTGGTCGAGAAGATTGATCTTGAGTTCTCTCCCTTCGCTTGTGGGCCAAGAGACCTTGTTTGTGGTAAGGGATTGAGATAGGGATTCATCATTTATGTTGTGGGTCGAGAGACCTTGTTTGTGGTTAGGGAGATGGACCTTTTGCATATGAGTATGGCATCATGAATGATATTGATTAATGGGACATGGTTGATGTTATCTTTCCTTGTGACAATACTAATGATCTCTCTTAGATTGTGGATAGAGAGACCTATGGATTGGTCGAGGACATTGATCTTGATAGAGAGAGAGACTTGTACTTGTGATATCTCCCTTAGGTTGTGGTTGTGACACCTATGGTTACATTAGGGAGATTAATATTGAGAGAGAGAATGAAAATTACCTCCATGTCTAAGAGGGAGTTTGGAAATATGGTCGCCATGGTCAGTATTTTCATCTTGAAAATAAATGGAAAATTTGAATTAATATTTTTCTCCAAAATTATTTAACTCGTTTGGGCCCCTTGGAGGCACCCATTCGAACGCTTTTTGTCACTATATAAAGGATACCACCTCTCCTCATTTGGAACAACGATCTATATTGTGATGAGCTTTGTTCGAGCAAAGAGAAGAAGGAAGGAAGGTATCAAAAATCTTAGGACGAGGGCTTGCCATTTCATCTAGTTCTTGGTCACTATTTTGGCTATTATCTTGATGTTGCTTCTGGTGTATCTAATGAATATTGAACTCCCTCTCTCTCATAAAGAAATATTTATGGGTTTTCCACTTGTGGTTTTTTCCCTAGCCTCGGGCCTAATTTTCGTATCTCTTGTCTCATGGTTTCACGGTTATTTTCTATTTCTGTTTCATTCTTAATGATTGAATTTTCTTACTTGTAGTTGCTTAATGATATTGGTTGAAGGATATGTGGAATTAATGCTACCTCAAATCATTGGAAGTAGTTATATGTGGAAGAAAATTGTCTAGGTTGTTTTCCCTAGAAATTTCAACAACTTTGACATGTGGATGAAGTTGAGGGAACTAACAAAATGATGCATTAGTAACATCATGTCATGAGGAAGGGTTTCCCATATATTAAATAGCTCAGAGACTCATAAGACCTCTCAAACATCATTCAGTACCAACGATCTACTACAATCAAACCACATGTAATTTTCCACCTTAGTTTGCCCTCTACAATCTAACCTATGTGGCATGCTATGTTTGTGTACTGGAAGTTGTTGAACTTCCTCATCCATCTCCTCATTTTGTCAGCAAGGATCATCCCCAAAATATGTGTCCTTATCTAGAAAGTAGTTAATAAAATTATAATCGGAACAAATGTTACAATATATTACATGTGCATTAGATAAGACAAAAAAATTATGCAACTAGATTTATCCAAACATAATGATATTATTACCTCTATCATCTGGTGGCCCCTCCTAAGTAAATAAGGTGTTTGGATATCCTCTATAATTCATCCATGTGTATAAGTATTATATAACACCCAAAAAAATATTGACCTCTCCAGGGAAGAAACCACAAGTATATGTGCTGACATGGCCACTTTGGCTAGCCCCTCCTAGGAAACAACAGCTCCCACATGCACATACGCATATCAATATAGGACTAGGAGGAAGGTAGAGTATTTTCAATTAAGTGGAAAGGAACATCTTGAAAAATAAAATATATAGCTCAATGTAAATGGAAAGAACCTCATATTAAAAATAGGGAATATTGTTCCAAAGAAAAACAAAATTGTCTCAAAATATCTTCAACCACCTAATCAGTTGGGGCCTCTGAACTAGGAAATTTACATAGTTTATCAAAAGGAAATTAATGTGTTGTCTAGTAGAGGTAAAGTGTGGTAGTGACATGACAATAAGGGACCACCACACTTTACCTCTACCACACCTCATCTAGCAACCTCTACCACAAGGTGTTCAGATATAGTGACACACATATTTGACTTGATTAATACATTGACCTTATAGCTACAGTTCATTCAAAGTAGTATGGTAATTGTTACGCAATAATTTGTCACCGTTGGTCACCGTCCTTGTTACCCCTGCTTTCGCACACTGGAGGACACATTCATGGACCTGTGACCAGTGACACAACTTAAAAACACTTGCATTGGAT
>APFE030851303.1:25575-48380 GCA_000404065.3 Pinus taeda | reverse complement strand
CATGAACACCATGATATAAGGTGGAAACCCAATGTGGGTGAAAACCACCTGCTGCAATATGTATCTATCTTCTTTCAATTAGAAACTTCTTTTTACAATTGTACTGGTGCAGTCCTTTACCAGTACACAGGCTGTAACCTGCAAAGAGCTACAACCCTCTCTCGTTTTCCAGACTCTCCTGGAAGGGAGTTACAACCCCCTTAGCTCTTGCACTAGCCAAGATACTAGTACGTAGGTGCTAGCCTATAGAAGGCTACAACCTTCTCTTTCTTCCAGGGACCACGTTTCATAAATTTTTCAGATTGGATCCATGAAGATCAATCAATCATCAAGAATTTCTGCATCAAACAATCTCCTTTTCACCAATTAGCACTGAATCAAGTAGACACTTCTCTGACAGCTGTATCCAAATCACAGTAACTGTAACCACACACCAAATCTAAACCCAGGACAAAAAATACTATCATTCAATCTTAAAGATTAAGACCCATCAAAAGAACTTATCCTTCTCCTTACACTCAGGTTCCTTCTTTATTCAGATCCAGATCTGCACCATAACCCAATCACAGTATTCCAGATCTAGTACTTTATCAGATATTCAATAACAATTCAGATGATCCTTTGCCAAATGATATCCTTCCCCTTTTATAGTCTTAGACCTTTCACAATACCACGGTCCAAAACCATAATAACACAATACCATGAACCCAATACTTGGGATCAACACTTTTGGATGCAATACCACGGACCAAAACCATAAGATCAAAAAACTGTCGGACCAATACCATGAACCAACCATGAAAGTGCGTGAACTTTTCTCCACATGAAATAAACTTTTTCTCCACATAAAAGTGTGTGAACCTTTTTTTTTTTACATGAAATAAAATTTTCTCCGCATAAAAGTGCGTGAACTTTTTCTCCACATGAAATAAAATTTTCTCCACATAAAAGTGCATGAACTTTTCTCCACATGAAATAAACTTTTCTCCACATAAAAGTGCGTGAACGTTTTACATGAAATAAACTTTTCTCCGCATAAAAGTGCGTGAAATTTTCTCTACATGAAATAAACTTTTATCTTCATGAAAGTGCGTGAACTTTGCTGCACTATAATTTATCATCTGACATGAGTGGGTTGCCATCAAGTACAAAATATGTATCATAATGCCAACAATTCTACCCTCACTCAAGCTAATAAGGAAGGGGAATTTATGCATTTCATTATGAAGTTTTGCGGAATCAAGAAAGCCTCTCTATGGTATTATATGTGAGCTTCCCCGAGGCACATTATTTTCATGTCAACCAAATTTCTTGAGGCTCCTCTTCCCTATGACATACGAGCTATTAAGGCACCTATCCAGATTACATGGCCTTTCTTGAATTATCTCTCCTATGAAAAGTTGAAAATTATGTGGCACCATATCTCTGTGTTATGTGACTCCTAATTCAAATGTGTGTGTGTTCTTGAGGCAAAGTGTTATGTGATGTGTGAAGGAAAAAGTTTTGTTAGGTCTCATTATCTTTGTGACATGTGTGAAGGTGTGATTCCCATTATGATATGAATTTGACAAATTTATTGAGCTCTTTATTCTCTACACAATGTGAGCTACTTGAGAAATTTACTCTCTATGAATACGTGTGGACCTGAGACCATATGAAGAACATTACATTAAACTTATGATCAAGTCTAGGCTTGTGATGTGATCTTAATTTTATGAATGTTGACCTGATTTTTTGAAGAATTTAAGGTCTTATGTAGGAGTAAAAAATATCATGTATTAATTTGCCTCACATGACTCTATAAAGATGATAATTGTAGAAATATGAGCTAAGACCCTCTATGGTATCTCATTGAAAAATCAAAAGTCAAGTGCACCTTCATGCATTTTATCTAAGACACTTATTTTAGTAATAAGCAAGCCCCTCTGAGGTTCATATCTAAGTATAGGTTCAAGACAATTGGAGAAGACAAATCAAAGAATCTTGATGATATCTAAATCTAATCTTAATGAATCTTTGTGGATGTACAAATATGTGGAAGTAGGACTATCCAAGTAAGAATATGTGTAGAAAAGGTTTGAGCCTTTAAACCATTTGTAAATATTTATTATTGTGGATTGATGTATTAAAGCTTAGTGCAATCTCTTATTCTCTATGTGATCTTGTTCGAACCTATGTGAATTTCTTGTAGCTCATTTTCTCTATCTTGTGCAAGCAACCTTGTGACGTATGTGCGAGCTCTGTAGGGTTAGTAAAATCTGTGACTATGTTCAAAGTATGCAATCTTGAGGCTCTCAAGCTATATATATAGATATGACTATGATTAGAGCCTACTCTAAACTTCTTCTATGATCCGAGTTTGTACGATTATTGTTTATCATACTTCTCTATTTATAAAAGAAAAATGTCGTCCACAACAAAAGAGCCAATCAACAGCAAGAAGGCGACTCTTACATGTTCTAGATACTAGATCACGTCACCTGGAAGACCTCTTGTATCTATCATTTGTTTTATTCTATAACAAAATCTGTGTAATTTTTTTAATTACAATCATAAAAATATAAGTCTGCTAAACCCTCGTAAGGGGTTTAAAGAAGAAAGAATTAAGGATTTTAAAACCCTAGGATTAATGATATTGAAAATGTTGAAGTGTACAGGACACTAATAATGATAATGATAATAATGATTAGGGTTTGGAGTTGAAACCCTAGCCAATCTAATGTTAACCTTATCAAGACAAAATGGATTGACTGCTTCTACTTGAAAGAAGAATGCCTAGCTTCTAGAAGATCTGACATCTTGATGATGAGTATGATTTGCAGGGTGAATGCAAGATCTTTGAAGATTAAGAGGGAGTTTTCATGCTCTAAAAAGACAAGTGTCTTGAATTTATTTTATTTATTATATATCATTATTGATGATGTGGTTAATGATGATGATGATGTGAACGATACTAATAAGATGATGTTGATTTCTTGATGATATGAATTTCTTGATATGGACTTCTTGTTATGGACTCCTTGATGATGAATATATGGATTCCTAGATGATGTGGACAAGAATGACTAGACCCAAGAAGATTAATATTAAGAGGGAGTTGTCACACTCTCTAGATATAAGTACTTTCATGTTTGTTTCTATTATTATTTCATTATGAGTCTCTTGTCTTGGCAGGCCTTGCTTTGGCT
This sequence comes from Pinus taeda, assembly GCA_000404065.3. Classification (NCBI taxonomy): domain Eukaryota; kingdom Viridiplantae; phylum Streptophyta; class Pinopsida; order Pinales; family Pinaceae; genus Pinus; species Pinus taeda. The sequence goes on along the minus strand of APFE030851303.1, from coordinate 45,192 downwards.
AGAGTTGTTCTTCATCACAAGAACGTGAAGAAGTATGTCAAGGATGTGACAATAATTGAAATATGGAAGAACAAAGATACAAGAAGACCCATGATTGGATAAGCCTTTGACTCAAAGGGAGCAATTAGACTGAATCATGTTTTGATCTATGTGACTTCCATGATGAAGATGGTTAAAAGTTTTGAAGAGTGATGCTAATATAAATATGTTGAAAATGAGCTTGTGATTTTGACAAGGACTAAGGTCCTCTTGATCTGGTGTAAGAGGAATTGGATTTCAAGAATCCCTTTGATTCGCTCATTGAAACAACTGATGTTTGAAATTTTTGGGACTAGCCATGGAATTGGATGGTCTTGTTGCATGTAGCATGATCGAAGTTGGAAATGTAGCTGATTTGTGAAGTTGGTTATTGATGATTTCTTATATAAGAAGGAACTTATTGTCTGCTAGATATGATCATGGTTGTTGATGTTTTCTTCTGTGATAAGACTCTTATTTTCTGTTGGACTCGACAATGGCACACTTTTCTACTGATAAGTAGGGTGCTGATATTTGATTCTATGAAAAACAACATGTTATATATTGGATTATTTCCTTCTATGAGAAGCTCCAACTAAATATGAATGAATAGTTGTATGTCGTTGTCTCCTGGAATGTTTGAAGTCCTCTAAGGCTTATTTTCTGCAGTTGAAGCTATTTGTTGGCTTATGTATCAATCATGGGCTAAGGTATGTCTCCAGTGGTGTTATGAGACTACATGAGTATACAGATGTAGATTCAACTGAGTGTTATAGTCATAAAGGCACATCAAGATACTACTTTAGCTTTGAGTCTACCATGATTTCCTAGATGAGAAGGAAGTAGAGATTTGTACAACTGAGACAGGGTATATTATAGCTAATATGGCCAATTGTGAGGCAGTGTGGCTGTAGAAGCTCCTTACAAATTTGTTTGATCATGTTCCATATACGACCATGATATACTATGACAATCAAAGTGAGATCAGACTTTCATAGAATCCAATGTTCCATGACAAGTGGATGCACATTAATATCAGGTACCACTAAATCAGAGATATGATATAGAGAGGAGTGGTGAGGCTCGAACACATCTCGACATATGAGCAGGTCACTGAAATTTTCACCAAGCCATTGTCCAAAGTGAAGCTCTTTTTCTTTAGATACTAGCTTGGAGTGCAAGAGAATGTATCCCTCCTTAAGATGGAACACTACTGATTGAGAACACTGAGCATATGCTCTTCCCCTAGTCTTTTGATTAACCATGGAATTGGTGGGGGGATGAGCAATGAAACTCCTAGGTGTGAGGGTAATCCTTGGAGCCATGGACTTGGCTAAGTACATACCCAAGTATGCATCCTACCCAAAAGTCACCAGTTCGAGTCATTATTGACTAAGGGCCATATTGAGATGGTTAAGCTTGTCAGGATTTCCACCCATCTCATGAATGGTGAGGAGACTTAGGTGTGTGTGATATTTACCAAGGTCAGACACAACTTCCATGGACATAGTTGTGGTAAAATTGATCTCCCTTAAGTGTTGGATGTAAGTGTTCTACCACTTGATTATTGAGGATCAAGCCAGGTAAGAATCAGTTAGCGGATATAGGGTGTGCGATTGATCTGAACTTAAACATGAATGAAAAAAATCACAGATATAACCATAAATACAAAGATGCATCATAAATAACACTTCATTTCATTAATATCAAATACTGAAATATGCTTACAAACATAAATGGAAATAGACTAGCTTGGGTGATGGTAGCTTATCTCTGAGAAGAGATGTGGTGGCTACATGCCTCTGAACTATGTTACAATGAGGCTAAAAGGCCTATTTATTATTGGCAAAGAATGGAAAACCCTAAACATCCAAAAACGTAACCCTAGGAGATGAAACAACAAAACTGTGGACCCCGTTTGGGTAAATTAGTACATCAACTTCCTGGGGTCATAACTTTGGCAAATGATCTTCGTTTGGCTATTATAATACCTCGTTTCGAAGATCTTGAAGAGAAAGCTAAAATAATAAGAAGCAAAGTTGTTTGGGGCTTTTCCAATCTCTCTATTTTCCATAAAAACACCGTTTAGGGCCTCAAAATGGCTCCAGAAGATCGGGACCCGAAAAACTACCAAAAATAGTAAACTATGCTAAAATTATGGAAACTGGAAAACTAAAAGAGACAATGTAGGGGGGTCCAAGTGGAATAGGTGGGTGGCCACCAATATCCAACTGGATCAATCCTCCCCCCTTAGGAAGAAATGCTCCCCATTGCATTAAGTGCATCCATGAGATGGGGAAACTTTTGTTGAACTTGCTCCCTGGTGAGCCACTTTCCTTAGTGCAGGAGTTGGCCAACTTTGACAACCTGATATAGTTGGATATTCTGTTAGTGAGTTTTCTTGATCTGTGTGTCCATGATCTGATTAGTTGTGGCTTGTTCCATGCAGTCTGGGTTTAGCTTTGTTGGTGTGAGTTATTCTGCGATGTTAGATGTGTCCAACAATCATGGAAAGTATGGTTGAAGATGGTCTACATTGAACACTGGGTGCAAAGCAACGAATGGTGGAATGTTGAGCTTGAAGGCATTGTCCCCTACAGCCTTGGGGATGGTGTATGGCCCATATCAGAGCAGGCGAAGCTTGCGGCAAGGTCCAGTGAGGCGCTCCTTCTGCAAATGTAGCCAAACTTTGTCGCCCACCTAGAACTTGTGCGGAACCCGATGCTGATCATGGCACTTCTTGTACTTGGCATTTGACTTCTCCAAGATATCATGAACTTGCTAGCAGATGTGTTGAATGTTCTCAATGAAGTTGTTATCCCTATCAGCTTCGGACTGGACGTGAGAAAAATTTGCCTCAGTAGTTGCAAATGGTATGGCCACATAAATGGGGCATAATGGCTGAAATCCCAGCCCTACCTGAAAGGGATTATGGCTCATTGAGCTGTGGAGAGCTTTGTTGTAGTTGTGTTGGACATAGAGTAGGCTTTCATCCCAAGTGTGTGGATGCTTCGAGTTATACATGTGCAGAATGTGTACGATCATCCTGTTGACAACCTCTGTTTGGCCATCAGTTTGGGGATGGAAAGTCATGGACTTAGTAAGTTTTTTATCCAACATCAACCAGAGACTTGACCAAAATGCACTTAGGAATCTCATGTCCTGATCTGAGACAATGGACTGTGGGATCCCAAAGTGTACCCACACTCACTCAAAGAAGAATTTAGTAGTGGCCTTTGTTATGACACTCTTGTTAGAGGCTTCCATAATGGCCATCATAGAGAATCTTTTGACGACCACGAAAACATAGTCATTATCATGCGCGGAAGAAGGAAGTATTGACATGTAATCCATGGAGATGGATTCACAAGGTCAATTAGAAGAAGGAAGAGGAGTATATAGGCGTTTCTTCTTGATGGTTGGTTTGGCAATGGCGCAGATAGTGTAGGATTTAATGTACCTCCCAACATCCTGACGAAAGTTTGACCAATAGAAATACTTCTGTAGTATTGTCACTTTTTTCTCTACTCCGAAATGTCTAGTGACCCAACTGTAGTGCGCCTCCCAAATCATCTTAGCAAGCTCGCTTGAAAGAACAAAGATGTGTCCTAGGTGGCATAACATTGCATACTGGAGGTGAAAATATAGAACTTTCTTACCTTCCAGGAGTCTCTGGTATGTGTTGTCGAATTTTGGATCACTCTGGTAAAGATGCGGCCACCCCAAAGTCTTGTGCCCATAGGAGTCAAGCACAATGATCAGCGCCATGACTGGTGGTTAGCTGAGGTAGTTTGCAACATTATTAGTGCTACTCTTTTTGTACTTAATTTTAAAATGGAATTGTTGCAGATATGTGGAACATTCTTTTATGGTGATTGTTCTGCAACTTCCTTGGTGTCTGTATGAACTGCAGGGGTCGGTAGTTTGTGTGGATGACCATTTCCCTCCCCAGAATGTAGTGCTTCCATTGAAAACAGACCTGCACAATGGAATACATTTATTTGTCATAGGTGGGATACTTTTGGACTGTGTCTGAAAGTGTCTCACTGTGGTAAGCCATTGGATTCCCCTGCTGAGTAATAACTACACCAATAACATAGTCAGATGCATCTATCTCAATTTCAAATGGTTGTTGCAGGTCTAGTAATGTGAGCACTGGTGCAGAGTGGAGGCGCTACTTCAACTCAGCAAATGCCTTATGTTGGGTCTCAAACAAAAAAAACTTTTCTTTCACTTCACCCTTAGTGATATGACTTAAAGGCCAAGTGATATGAGAGAACTCCAACACAAACCTACAAGAGAAATTAGCAAGGCCTAACAAGTTTTGGATCTCTTTTAGGGTGGTTGGGGCTAGCCAATCCCGGATGACTTATATCTTGGCTGGGTCCACATGCACACCTTGATCATCAATGATGTGCCCCAGATATTAAACATGGTTCATGCCAAAAGTGCATTTGTCTAGATTGGCACACAACTTGTGTTGTCATAGAGCTTGGAGGACCTATTGAATATGTCGGAGGTGCTCTTCCCAACTCTGGTTGAAGATCAAGATGTCACCTACATACACCACCACAAACGCATTGGTGAAGGGTCACATGATGTCATTCAGCAACTACATGAAGGTTGTGGGGGCATTCGTCAACCCGAAAGGCATTACCAACCATTCGAAAATGCCCTTCTTGGATTTGAAGGTGGTCTTCCACACATAGGAGGGTTCAATAGGCACCTGGTGATAACTAGACTTCAAGTCAATATTGCTAAAATATTTGGCCCCCTTGAGTTGGTCCCGAATGTCATCAATTTGTGGGATTCGATACCTATTCCAAACAATGATCTTTTTCAGCGCTTGATAGTTCACACAGAGTCTCCAGGTCTATTTTGGGAAGTTTTAGTGTCTACGGATAAACGCTTAAACCCCTAGACTAGTAGCTAAGTTTAGAACAACAGTGCAAAGCATTCTCTACTTTTCCTATGACCAATAGATTAAATAAGAGGCAAAGAAGCCTACCTGTAGACCTCGCTTGCTCCTTATCTCCCTTGACAAATTTTATCTCTCCTCATTGTACTTAATCCACTTGAAGAGTACCTACACACAAACAGAAGACAACAACCAATCAAAGCATATGATAATGATCTATTGATTAAACATAGCATGGAATCAAGTACATGATACACATATGAAAGCATAAATGAATAACACAAGCATATGGAAAAATATTTGAACACTTTATTAGTAAAAGGAAGAGTTACAACCCATTGCTCAATTCAACATCACTCCTCCAATTCATTCCCATCCTCTCCTCATAACAAGCAAGACATTTTGACATCATTACAATACTTGAAATCAACTCAAGTCTCATACTAACAACATCTCCCTATAATTCAATAATTTCCAGCCCTTGATCACTTGAATGAGTGGTCTTTTTATAGGTGAATGAAGGAAGTTATGCCATAAATGGTGATAATGAATGCCCTCCCAAACTTAGAATTTAGTTCCGTGGAGGAAGGGATAAGAGATTGATGTTCCTTAACTCCCTTCCTCATCCAAATACAAGCTCAAAGGGTTAGATGGGTTTGAGAAACTTCTAGAGGCATCCAATGGATAAGGAATCTTTCAAACCCTCATGGAAATTCACTCAAATTCACCCCGTGCAGGCTAAAGAGGGACCAAGTGTGCTACATAGCACCCTATCAATGTATGGTTTGCATTGTAGCACACCCTAATGAAGACCCACTTGTGCTGATATTCTTAGAGGTAGTTTCTGGATGATTTTGGTTATGGAACTTCTTGGGCAGCTAGGCATTCTGAAGGTTGACTTCTTTAGGGCATATAATAACTGAAGAGCCCTAATAATACTGATCTATAATTTGGGGTTGATGTGCCCAAATGGACCTATAACAGTTGCCCTCTAAAGCATGAAGTCGTAAATATGTATGTTGAGTGAAATGCTTTATCATGTTGAGAGGAGGTTTCGAAGTAGAAGGTGATCTGCATCAATTACAATATATATATCATGATAATTTGATTTTTTCTCATGAACTTGTTGAGGGAAGGTATACCCATGCTCAACTTATGAACTTTCATTACATGTACAAATATGGTCATCTACAGATATAGACCCATGAATGGATGACTATGAATGTACAGCCATTGTACATTTGATTTAGTACTCCTGAAAATATCGAAGCCCGGATGGATGAAACTACATATGGGGTCTTCAATCTCGTTCAATGTTTCGGTCAAGTAAAAGTCTAACCATCTGAATAGATGTTCTGAAGTCGAACATGGAAGGACATCGTCTAATTACTAGCCAATGATGTAAGCCATTAATGGACACGAGAGGAATCAACGATAATGATAATGACCCTCAAGGTACTACAGTACATTTTGCATGGTGTGAATAAATTATTTGATATCGAACACCATACAAAGTATTTCGGTCGAAGGCCAATGATGTCAACCTATCGCCGGAAGCGAGAAACCTGCCATTGATGTATGCAAGCCTTAAGGTACTGAAGGGGTGTTTCTAAGTCAACTTCTTGGATGATGTGTTGATGTCAACAAGAAGCGACTTGTCATAGGAGGGCCTTTCTGTATCCCACATTAACAACACAAAACGAGGTCAATGATTTTTGAGATGAAAAATCGACTGAAGACAGAAGGTTCAGGAATGGTGATCATGAAAATGAAGGTTTACGGTATTGCAAAGGATGAATTTTGAACTGAACAACTTCTCTTGAACATGTCGACAACAGTAAGATGAATTGGTAGCATTGAACCAAAACAAAGTAATGGATGGTATGATAAACCAACGGTGTGATAACCATCAAGCTGAATGACCCAAACCACATAGTCATGGTGATGGGGTGAAAGTGTCATGTTCAAGAGTGACTTGCTACCATAAAGTTTTCTCATATTTTTCCCTTTTCCCCAGTCATTGCTGACCAATACCTCTTTATTTTTTATCAATCTTGAGGAGGATAACATATGCTTATTGTATAATTTCACCCTTCGGGTGAATCCATCGCTATTTGATGCTTTACTGAGTCTAGACAAGGTGAAATTCGGTCTTGTCTAGATGGAAAAGTTTGTCGCTATTTGATGCTTTTAACGAGTTTAACGAAAAATATAACTCATTCATTTTCATGTTTAAGGAGTTTGAAAGGGACGAAAAGGAAACTCCACAAGTTATTTTTTGTAAAATAATCTCTCAAGTCTGAAAAAGCGTAAAATAATACAAGAGAGATATCGTTTCCAATCCTTTAACAAGCTGGAATGGACAAGCACTTGACAATCTTTTCATATTTAGAGAGTCTGAAAAGATCTTAAAGAGGACTCCAATGGGGTTCTTTTTTCATTTTTAACGAAGCTCGAAAAAGAGATAAAAGTTTGCTTTGTGGTCAAAGATGTTCAATTTACATTTGAGCACGTGAAATTCTACATTTCAATTGTTAAACCTGCTCAAAACACCATAAAAATAGATTAAAAATACCTATTTCATGGATAAAAGTGAATAAAACAAATGTTTACTCAATCAATGTGCAAGAAATAAACATAAAAACAAGTTTTACCATTTCACTTTTACCCTTTGATTTTGGTGCTCTGGAGTAGTTTTTACCTCGAAGTTCACTAGTTGATTGTGGAGGATTCAGTGGACTATTCCTCGTGCCATTCAGAACAGTTAGGAACTATCTCTGTTCTCCTTCATTTCATTCCATTTTTCAGTTTTAAGAAAAATTTTGAGTTTTTGAGGCTCCTAGGGTTTCATTTTTTAAACTCTGGATCAACACACCCTTTCAGTATCGAAAGGTGTGCTACATTGCAAACACCTAGAAGGCTGTATGAATTGTAGCACACTGTCTCTTAGGGTTGCGCTAGGCGCAAAAACCAAATTTAGACAATTGTTTTCTCCCAAATTTTCCGCTACTTTTTGCAAAAAATGGATCATAATTTGTATAATGGTTTCATTGTAGACATTCACCGGATCAAAATGGTGATTATATGGAGAGAACAAGAGCATGAAGAACAAGATATGATTGCCCTAAATAATCAGGGTACAATTGAGGCCCTAAGGAATTATGGGTTACTCAAGTATTTTCGATTATCTAGCATGCAACAACAAATTGAGCTTTTACAGTTCCAATCAGCGCTTTCACATTAGGGAAAAAGTGATCCCTTTTACCATCGATGATATATACTTTCTGACTGGATTGTCGAGGTGGGGTGCCCCCATCTCACTATTAGGATTTACCAGAGGAGGTGAATTAGTGAAAGACTATATATGACAGTTTTGCTAGGAAGGAGCTCAACCTAGTAGAGACAGAAAGATTAACATCAGGGATGTTAGTGAATTACCGTTGAGGACGATCCTATTTACCCTTTCCAAACTGGTTGGCAATGCAACATTACACTTGGCAAACAGATCATACATGCAATATGCTTTAGAATGTTTAGGGCCAAAAGTGTTGCACTGGTGTAAGGCAGTTCTTTCATCCATGAAAGAAAAACTGACCAAGGTAAATAATGGAAAGACAAAAAAAAATTGCTATGGGTCGATCCTGATTTCTTTTGCCTTGGAGAGAATTCCACTTATGCAGCCACAACTTATTTCACTAGGAGTACCTGGACCTAGAGATCCACGGATGCAGAGATGGGTAGATCTTATGGCTAGACATGTTGGTCAGTCATTGATCTCATTTACCCCTGCATTCTTTGAGTGGTTTGGTCGACAGGATATGGCCTTCACAGAATATCCATATTCAGGAATGGATTTCTGTGGTGATCCAAATTTGATGTTACCAATTGGAGCATAGTGGAGTGCTATAGGTAAATTGTTTGACCAAAGTGTTTTTGATTTTAAAGTTTCTACCTTTTTTGTGTTTTTTAATTATTTCCAAGACTAAACAAAACATTTTTTAATGTATGTAGATGTTGGGCCTGTTCGACTTGTGGGGCACCAACGAGAGGCAAGTGGGCCGGCACAGAGACCTGTTGGGAGAACATTTCTCTGAGACTTAGACTTAGCCAAGACATTGGCTGAGCTACAGGATCACATAGAGGGTTTGACCTTAGGCATTTTGGATGTCCAGATCGAGGAGTTGCCTATGCGACTACAGCGCCACACCATCGGTGTGCTGAGTCGTTGGATGAGACTCTTACGTATGATAACACAGGCTGTGACCTGTTATCATGAGAAAAACTAGTCTACTTAGATGCTTTTTGCATACATTTTGAGTTTTTGGGTCAGATGACCAAATTTTGTCTTGGACACAAACTATTTGTAAAAAAATTTAAAACAATAATCTATTTTACTTTCAAAGTTTTATTATGGTTAAGTGATGCAATCTTATTCAATTGATGATGTGAATTGAAAATATTTACTTTACATATGTTGCAAATGTCTATTTAACACATAATTTGCTAGAGAATCAGTTAATGTGTTTAGATTTCTGGAAATATGATGATATTTAATAAACTCAAAATACCTTTCCAAAATACGAACTCTAAGGAACATGCGATGAATTGCTGGGTTTCAGACGGTATAAATGCCAGTAAGTTGTAGTACAACAAGTTGTGAGTCTAGCCTAATGATGATTCGGCGTATGCCAAGTGAAATGGCATCAGGGAGGAGTTCAATCAACATTATGTACTCAGTGATATTGTTTGTTGATCGTCCAATACATATCCCTCTAAAACTCACTAACTCGTCGCTTGGAGCGAAAATGGCCCATGCTACAAAGGATACATTTTGCATACTACAACTATCCCCATCGGCGTAATCAACAAATGGTTCTGAAAAGTTTGACATCTGCAACAAATGCAAAGTGGATTACTTAACCAAAATAAGAACTCTAAAAGAAACACACACACACACATGCAATCAAAACATATATACAATGAGTTTTACTACACTTAACTAAGAATAGTAACGTTTAAGATATAGCCCATTTTGGGGCTGCTGCGACAATGGAATCCCATCATAGTCCACTAACTCGTAGGCACCTTTTGTCAAAACACACTTAAAAATATAAGGGCCCATCCAAAGTGGTTCAAATCTTCCTGCGCCAAGTTTATCAGACTCCTGATCGTAAATCAAAACTAGGTCACCTTCCGAGAAGACATGAGGCTTGACATTTTATTATATTGCACCTTAATACATTTCTTGTGTGCTTCGTTAGCCAATGTGGCATCACGATGAGTTTCATCTAGATGGATTAACTCCAAGAAACGTGCTTCTTCTTCAAAAGTGTCAGCTAGCAGGTCAATTGCAAGTTTGGTAGACGAGATATTGGTAAGATTGCTTCCAAACCATACGCCAATTGAAAGGGTGTAAATCCGGTCGCATTTCTCACTGAGGTTCGATATTCCCACAAAGCTGAGTACAGGATTAAATACCAATTTATTTTATGAACTCCAATCATTCTTTGCAACATGCGCTTAAGGACTTTGTTGATACCCTCAAGTTTACCATTAGCTTGTGGGTAATATGGAGTAGAACTATCATGTGACAGTCCTAACTTGGCGGTCAATTCAACCATCATGTGATTGCGAAAATGCGATCCATGATCTATAACTATGGCTTGTGGTACACCAAACCTAGAAACCACATGGTTGAAGAAAAATAAAGCATTTGTTTCACCACTATTGTTCAATGTTGGCATCGCCTCGGCCCATTTGGTAAAATAGTCAATGACGACTATAATATACCCATACCCCCCGGCCAAGGTGGGATTACATGTCATAAAGTTAATGCCCCATTTGGCGAATGGGCCAACAATGATGACTAGATGCAGCGGTGCAAGTGGTAATCTAGTTTTCCGGTAAAATATCTGGCAAGCATGGAAACTTCTAACAACAAGAATGCAATCTTTGAATATAGTTAGCCAGAAGTAACCAGCATGGAGAATTCTCTGTGCGGTAGCGTAACCAGATAAATGTCGACCACAAGCATCTAAATGACATTCATTTAAATCTTTTTCGGCTTCCTCATGAGTGAGGCGCCTACATAAAATTGTATCAACACCACGATGGTAAAGGGTATCACCAATGATCAGATAATCGTTGGCTTGGTATCAGGTACGTCACTATTCTAAGCGAGAGGTATTAGGTCGAAAAGCTTGGGTCTGGAGATAGACCAGTATATCTCCATACCATGGATCACTTGACGAAATAAGAAACAAAGACTCATCCAAGATCGATTCTTCTGATGTTAAATCATTGGAGGATGAGGGAAGGTTGCAAAGTAGCTCGGCGAAGATAAGAGATTTCTTTGATTTAGACTTGATGAATTATAAATCAAACTCTTGCAAAATTACTATCCATTTTGAATATTTTCACCCCAACAATTAACGTGACAAAATGTATGTCATAGAGTTGCAATCCGATATAATGGTAGTCTACGAAGGAGGATGTAATGACAAAATCTCTGTACAACTTGAACGGCTACCAAAGCTAAATTTTTGACATAGTAATACTTACTTTCTGTATCGTTGAGATTACGACTCAAGTAATAAATAGGGTGTTCAATTCCATCTTCTTCTTGGACTAAAACCATACCAATGGTTGTATCTTTAGCAGCGAGATACGGGTAATAGTATTTTTGCTAGTTTGGGGCATACATTAATGATGCTCTAATCAGGGAATCTTTAAGAGCATCAAAGGAAGCTTGCGCAACCTGATCCCAATGGAAGGGTACCTCTTTCTTCAATAGATGTGTAAAACATTTATCCAACTCATCATAGTTTGGAATGAACCTGCTCAGAAAGTTTGCCTTCCCTTGAAGTCTGTAACTATAACAAATTGGAAGGTGGAGACAAGTCAAGGGTTGCCTGAACCTTTATTGGATCAAGTCGAATTCCATCTTTTGAGACTACGAATCCAAGCAATCGACTAGAGCCAACACAAAACACAGACTTGTGTGGATTGAGTCTTATCTTGTAGTGTCGACACCGTAAAAATATTGCTCTCAAATGTTGCGGGTGATCAGACCACTTTTGTGAATGAGCAGGTAAATCTTCAACATAAGGTTGAATAATGTGCTTGATGTCATGGAAGGTGTAATTCATTGCCCTTTGAAATGTAGCCCCTACATTCTTCAAACCAAAAGGTAACTTTCGATAGGCGAATGTGCCCCAAGGACATATAAAAGATGTTTTAGATTGGTCCTGTGGGCAGATATTGATTTGATTGTAGCTAGAAAATCCATCCATGAATGAAAAAATTTCACATCCAACACATTCATTAATAATCTGGACAATAAAGGGTGTAGGATAATTGTCTTTTGGACATGCTTGATTTACATCCCTATAATCGATGCACACTCAAATTGTCCCTTGTTTTTTCACAACTAGAACAATGTTAGATACCCAGTCAGTAAGAGGTACAGGGAAGCCAGCACGCAAAAAATTTTCAACCTCTACTTTAATGGCAACGACTTTATTAGGATGAACAGGTCAAAGTCGTTGTTGTACTGGTTTGACATCACGGTATATTTTAATCTCATGTTCAACAATACTTGAGTCAATTCCTGGCATCTCCTCATAAGACCATGCAAAAATATCTCTAAATTCACAAAACAAAGCACAATAATTATCACGTTCCAATGGAGAACAATATTTTCTGACATGAATGTTCTCTACAATATTAGGCTTGGTCGAAATGTTTATAGAAATTGTTTCTTCTATGTTTGACAAATTACGCTCAGAATTTACAACATCTACTCTAATAGAATTCAACAAGAAATCAATGATTGATGGTTGGTTTAATTCATTTGAATAGTCTACATTGTCATCTGGAAGGTGGTAACGATGATGATAATATCCTCATGGTTCTTCTCCTATCATCATTGATTGGATGATTCCTTCATCCGTAGAACGTATACTTGAAAAAGGATCCGAAGAGGTACCATATTCTAATGACCTATCTACCCATACAAAAGTTGAGTGTGGATTTTGGTTTGTCGCACAAGCTTAAAAGATTGATTGCTATGATAATTCAATGGGGCTTAACAAAAATACCTCAATATCGCCGTCAACTTCAATTTGGTTGGAAATACTCCTCAAATCAGATGAGGTGGAGGAAGTCATATTGTAGGTTTCTACTCTTGCCACTTTCGCCAAATCAAATGGTGACGGGAGGATAAAAGTACCCATTAAGGAAGGATCTTTAAAGAGACCTACTCCAACACTTTGAAGTGACAGTGGGGGTCCATGTATCAATGTAAAGCTTCCTGTAGCCTATGAACTATTGGCAAAAAAGGCTAGCTGATTAATGACTGTGATTCCACCCTTAAAAGGGAATGCAATAGTACAAAAGTACATGGAAACCACAACAGCCATAGCATATACTCAAGGCCTTCCTAGTAAAATGTTGTAATCGAGGGGTCCGTCAACTACCTCAACTTCAATAGTAACTGTTTCCCCCCCTAGTTTGACTGCAAGTTACTCAAAATCCCACATGGAGTATATGTTATTCCATCAAAATCTTTCAACATGGTTGGTGATCGTGACAACGGTGGTGAACCGAGTGTTTTCCAACAGCTCATGGACATAATGCAAGTAGATGCCCCCTCGTCAATAATAGTTTGGTGAACATTCTTATTGAGAGCCTTTACTTAGATTAGGAAAGCTAATTGCGCTGGTAACTGTGATGAATATCTTGCATGGTTAAAAACTACAAGATTTGAATCCGTAGGATCTATTTCACTTATTGCTGATAGTAAAGCCTGTTTCTGGGAGGGACAGTTTTGCAACACCTCGAGTGTCGACATAGCTAAAGGTGATTAAGCAAGATCTTCTACTATGTTATAGTTTTGAGCTGCCCGAGCCCAAGGGTTGAATGTTAATTTGTGCACAACTCCCTTTGGTGGTTTTATTCTCAATTCAGATACAAAAGGTGGAACAACTTCTGATGAAGTCGAGGTCGAAGGATTAGGTTGATCAATGGCCTAATTATTCGATGACGACAAATTTCCATAATATTTGTTTCTTGTTGACACCAAAACATCATTTTGAGTCTTTGTGATGGATAATATGAGTACTTGGGATGTGGAAGCATGGTCTGTTGCAACCAAATGTGTTTCTGGGGTTGGAAATGGATCTGTCAACACTGCCAATGTGTTTGAAGTCTTTAAAAGTTTAGAGACCTCAGAGCGATGTGGACAATATCTTATATAATGCTCGTCATTACATATTAGACATGGAATAACGAGGTTTCCTTTTCGTCGTAGAGGAATCAGATGATTTCTATGGAGGGGAATTTTCTTGTTTCTATTCTTCCCCTTCTTCTTCCCTGCTGGATGCTTTAGATTTTTGCCTTTGTCAGATGACACGAAATTAATCTCAGATGAAAGATTATTTCTGATGCATTGGTAGTTTGATTGGAAACATCAAGATTTTGACTAGATAGTCTTCTTGCTGATTTTGTGCTTGAAGAACCGATCATATCGTCACCGGCATGAGAGTACTTACTTGATTGTGGAGGAGGTGGAACAGTGAAAGCTAGTTGAGGTGCATTGGGAATTTTATCATAAAGCATGCTAGATTGTGTGTAAATTAAATCCAAGTATTGGGTACGAGCAATGACTTGCTCTTCTGTGACGACTCCACCTTTTGCCACATCCTCGGTGATTGATGGCAACAAGGATCTTATGAATCACTCAAGTAAAGTTGATCGGGAATATATGTATTAACCATTTGACGACGACGCCGCCACTCATGAATGTGATCTGATATATGGGTAATAGTAGTCTGTTTAAAGTTGGTTAGGAGTTTTGTTCTGGTCTCATATATGATAGGTAACTAGAAGTGGGTCAAAAAGGTAGTGGCTAAAGTGGTGAAGTTATCGAAAGAAGCTCTTGGAAACTCAATGTACCATTTAGCAACTAGACCAATAAGTGTTCTTTGGAAAAGATGAAGTCTAACTAAATCATCATTTAAGGAGTTAGATGAACACCACAATTCAAAGGTTATAACATGATTTGATGGGTCTTCTCCAGGATTTCCATTAAACTTCGAAATGTCAGATGGTAACTTATGTGGAATTACCGGCCACCAAGGTGCATATAAGATTGAATCATTAGTGAGCCGATTTAAATCTAGTAATTCTAAAGTTGCTACAAATGGCAACTGTCGATTCAGGTTGAGCATACCCAAGATATGATGGAATTTCCTGGGAAATAGGTCTTTGCATACCGGCATAGGGCATCTACATTTGGTAACCTTGGTATGGTTGTTGAACAAAACCAATGTAAGGTGGTTGTTGATAACCGGGTTGAATAAGTGGTTGTCGATAACCTGCAAAGCCTTGTTGACCTTGACGTTGGTAAGCTTGAGATTGACGAAAACTAGGTTGAGCCTATGAAACAGGTCCAAACTGAGGTTGGTAGTGTTGGAATTGGGGTTGTTGAAATTGAGGCTGCCACGATTGTTGAATCAATTGTTGTTGTTGTTGTTGGTATAACTATTGTGGATTCAACGGTTGTTGATGTCCGATAATGAGAGGTTGGCTAGGTCATGAATTAACTATACCAGTATAAGCCTGAGTCAATATAGATAAGGGTACAATCACCTAAGGTTGTTGTTGCACACCAGAAACAAGTGGTTGTTGTACAACAACTTGAGGAATTTGAAATTCTTGACTTGAAACTTGTGATTGCAAGGTAGAAGGATCAGTTTGAACAAGTTGTGATACAACAGTTTGAACTTGTGGCTATGGTACAATAGTAACAATAGGTGTAGTAGGAATAGCTGACTCGGTTTGCATTGGTTGTGTTGGATACACAAGCCTTGGTTGAACTGGCATTGTTGGTTGCCATTGACAAACTCTAATTCCACTTTGACCTGAATACTATGGGATATTACCATATGGTAGTCCCCCAGAATAAGGAGGATACAGTGAATAAGCATATTGCTCTCCATATGGTGGCAATCCAGTATTTAATGGATACATAGGTATTGTTTGACTAGATTGCCCAGCTTGATACTGATATGTAGGATCAAACTATTGAGTTCCCATTAGAGAAGAACCAGGTAAAATTCTAGTTGAGGACATGGGTGATGACCATGGTGTAGAAGCAACCCCTAAGTGGGTTCCAGATAATGATTGGTAACTAATCAGGATGAATGATTCACCATACAGGTGTGACTCAAGTGTGGTAGAAAACATTGAAGAAGTGACCGCAGACAAATCTGCTGTAGCTGCATTAGATGATACAGTTTGAGATGTTAACGGTTGTTCAGCCATGGCTAACTGGCCCAAGAGTTGTCCTAAATATTCTATGGGTACTTGAAAAGAAGCATGATCAAATGAAGCAAAGAAATCGGGAGTATTTGGGTAAAGATAAAGCCCAGTTCCAAAGTGAAATGGGGTTCCAGGTGTGGAATCTTCTTCCAATTTCCACCTCTATCTCAATCAAACCCAGTGGAAGAACTTCACCGTCAGGTCTGTAAAAGATTTTTGGTGTTGGTGAATTTGAAGTTTCAATAGTTATTGATGTCTGAGGGGTAACTGGAAAAGTAACAACTTCTAAATGTTCAACTTCAAAGTCCAGATGTTCCGGTAAATGAACAACAATTTTAGTGAGAGGTTCCTGAACAAGTTCAGGTTCAGATGTAACTTTTGTTTGAACTGGGATTGTTTTTGGATTAACTTCTGGTTGAAGTGATTCAAATTCAGAAGTACTTTCTTGTTGAGCAATCTCAAGTTGAGGATCAACTTGTGGTTGAACAACTTTCGTTACTGTTTCACTAGGACCAGTGCTAATGTCCTCAGGTAATTTTGAAACTTCTTCTTCAGGAACGGATGTACCAAAAATAGTTCGAGTAACTAGAGTCTTTGTACTTACCAAAATAGATGATTCAGGTAATTCATATGAAGAACTAGGAGTTCTTGATGTACTAGACTCAGTTAAGTGAGACCGCTTTGCCCGAATTGGTGTCACTTCGGGAGGGAAAGGTGGTTTGCTCATTGTTCTCCATGAACGATGGGATAGGGGTTGATGTTCTTCCATGATTTTTGATTAATTTTATTATCAAAAATAAATAAACAAAAAGGGGTATACTAGGCAAAAGGTTTACCAAGAAATTGTGAACTATAGAATACCTCTTGGTGAACTAAGAAGTACGAGCAGGCAATCTCCCAGAATGTTGTGTTTGGTGTATCACAATTTACAAGGCAGCCGACTCGGTTACTTAAGAATGGATAGAAACCTAGAGTTGTCCTCCCATATATACCCGAAGTTATGTGGAGGCCCAATTTGTATAAGCGCTATCTAGTGCAAAACCGCAAGTGAGAGCATTCCCATATATTTTACGTACTGTAACACCACCCTATATACCTGAAGGTACGTGGACGAGCTATGATATACTCACATACATGGAATGAGGTATCACACTCGGGATGTATTGTAGACAAGTTAGCGGAAACTGCTTTGTTTTACGATGCTAGAACATGTCTCTAGCCTAGAACCACTAAATGTTTGCATTAATGACAATGCTCCATTAGGTAAATTGATGTTTATTTTAAGTTGATCTTGCTTAGGAATTTGCCTTTCAAGTTCACCACGTGATGTATTTTGAAATTCCTAGGAATGAAAATATCATGATAAGCATTCTTTCCATTCAATTTAACGATGAAAATCCTAGCTACTTAGGGATATAGCAATAAGATTTCTTTTGATCAAAGAGTAAAGAGCACAATCTAAATGCAAATTCCCTACACTATTCCTTATCAACACACACAAAATTTTTCAATGCAACAAGCATGTATTTATTTTCAATTTCCCTTAATGTGAATGAACAAAAAGGAAATATGCACAATCGATCAAAAATCTCTTTTCATAAAAATGACGATTTTGCGACAATTTCTCTTCAAGAAAAGGAAGACTGTACGACACTTTTGTTTTCAAATAAATGAGGAATTACGACACTTTCAATGAAAATACTAATCATTTGCACACATTAATAAATCGATCTTTCATGAATGAATATTTGATGACAATTCAATTTTTGAAGGAAAAGTTGATTTTACAACACTTTCTTTCGCTAAAGATCAATCAATCAAAAACTAACTTTCAACTATAGATTGAAAATGACAAAGTAAATACATAAGAAACATTTATCAATCCTAGTCTAAGTAGGGCCAAGTAAGGAGATGAAACAACTTTTCATAGAGAAGACATCATTGACATTCAATAAATCTTCCAAATAGGAGAAAATTGGCTCAAAAACTTCAGTTCCTAGATGGGAAACTGACCCTCAAGGGATTAGCACAAGCAGCAGTGAGAGAAAGTGCACTAAAGTGCACTGTACCTATGCAGGAAGTGCATTGCAGTGCACTCTATCCTTCATTGGGCTACGCTGGTGACAGTAAGCAATGTTGAAGACAATTTGGCAAAGTTTTGGCTCAATTTTCAATGAAATAATACTGAGATTCAATGAACGAACACAAGTACAGTATGTAAAAATGTCTTAGGAGGCTGATAAGCTACTAAGATGGATGATCGCTCCCTAGTGGAGTCACTAATTTGTTTTGGGAAGTTTTAGTGTCTGCGGATAAACACTTAAACCCCTAGACTAGTAGCTAAGTCCAGAACAACAGTGCAAAGCATTCTCTACTTTTCTATGACCAATAGATTAAATAAGAGGCAAAGAAGCCTACCTGTAGACCTCGCTTTCTCCTTAACTCACTTGACAAATTTTGTCGCTCCTCACTGTACTTAATCCACTTGAAGAGTACCTACACACAGACATAAGACAACAACCAACCAAAGCATATGATAATGATCTATTGATTAAACATAGCATGGAATCAAGTACATGATACACATATGAAATCATAAATGAATAACACAAGCATACGGAAAAAGCTTTGAACACTTTATTAGTAAAAGGAAGAGTTACAACCCATTGCTCGATTCAACATCACTCCTCCAATTCAATCCCATCCTCTCCTCATAACAAGCAAGACATTTTGACATCATTAGAATACTTGAAATCAACTCAAGTCTCATACTAACATCATCTCCCTATAATTCAATAATTTCTAGCCCCTAACCACTTGAATGAGTGATATTTTTATAGGTGAATGAAGGAAGTTATGCCATAAATGGTGATAAGGAATTCCCTCCCAAACATATAATTTAGTTCCGTGGAGGAAGGGATAAGGGATTGATGTTCCTTAACTCCCTTCCTCATCCAAATATGAGCTCAAAGGAATAGATAGGTTTGAGAAACTTCTAGAGGCATCCAATGGATAAGGAATCTTTCAAACCCTCATGGAAATTCACTCAAATTCGCCTAGCACGGGCCAAAGAGGGACCAAGTGCGCTACATAGCACCCTATCAGTGTATGGTTTGCATTGAAGCACACCCTAATGAAGGCCCACCTGTGCTGATCTTCTTAGAGGAAATTTATGGATGATTTTGGTTATGGAACTTCTTGGGAAGCTAGGCATTATGAAGGTTGACTTCTGTTATGAAACCAGCTCAAGAAAAGATAGAAAAGATAGATCAACGCCTTAGAATTCAGCCTCTTTGAGGGGGAAACCTCCTTTACATTACATAAATGAACAATTCTTGGATGATACAAATGAAAAGACC
>APFE030851303.1:7126-23267 GCA_000404065.3 Pinus taeda | reverse complement strand
GCTTCTATGGGGCACAATAGTGACAATATGGGCACTACATGGGTACATCAATATAATAAGGGGGTTGTAATAATAACAATAAGGGGTTACACTAGTAGTATAGGGGCCTAACAACTTCTTTAGGGCATGTAATAACTGAATTAGGGGTTGATGAGCCCTAATAATACTAATCTGTAAGTTGGGGTTGATGTGCCCAAATGGACTTGTAACAAGGTCCTGTCCTTCTTCTGTACCAATACAATTGGGCTCCCACAGGGTGATGAGCTTGGCCTGATGTTCCCCTTCTAAAAAAGATCATAGATCTACCTCTTGATCTTATCATTCTCCAGAATAGAGTGTCGATAAATTATTCCTTTCAGTAGCGGTGTACCTAGGGTAAAATTGATGGAGTGCTTGACCTGATAGTGCAAAGGTATGCCTGTAGGTGAGGCGAAAATGTCCTTGTACTCCTCCATGAACTTGTCCATTTACTGTTGCTATGTGGATGAGCCCTATTTGGAAGCCGTGGCCACAATCTTCTTCTTTCCCTGCGGGCGAATCATAAGGAAAACAAATTTCCTTGTCTATGAAATGATCTTACTGCATTGCTTTGGAGAGATTAAAGAGATGGTGGTAAGCGGGGCTACCTCTGGTATCTTGTACAACTTATTTCACAAAGTAATAATCACAGAGAGTGGTCCAGACTCATATACAACATGTTGCTTCCAAAAGTATGGTTGTACTAATAATACATCACAAACTTCAAGAGGAGAAACATCACACATTACCTCATCTGTGAAGGGCTTGTTGCTATAGGGAACGTGGCACTGTTGGCTAACGCGAATATCTCATCCTTGGTGATGCCATCGAATGGTGTACGACTGTGAATGTGTTGTAATCGGTAGACCCAGCTACTTCACAACCTCTACTGAAATGAGGTTTGTTTGGCTTCCACTATCAACAATGAACTGCAACGGAGAACCCTTCACCCACATCTATGAGTGGAAGAGGTGTTCCCTCTCCTCTAAATCTTCAGGCTCATTCTTCTGGATCTTGGTCGTGGCTATGATGGAACTGGGTTCCATGTCAATGATTAGCTTCCCTTTGTCATTCCCCATGTCTGGTTTTGTCTCAGAGTCAGAACATGCATATGATTTTGAAGCCTTCAACTCGGCCACTAATGATTGTTTGGCTCGACACTCACTTGTGTTGTGAGTGGAGCTCTTATGGAACTCACACCATTTTCCACCGTCCTTATTTTTCTTCGGGGTGATGTTATTTGCTTGTGATTTGGTGGGTTGTCTCGGGTCGCCCTGCCTTGGCTTTTCCCTTTGATCTGCGGTTTGGGCA
Source organism: Pinus taeda (assembly GCA_000404065.3). Lineage (NCBI taxonomy): Eukaryota > Viridiplantae > Streptophyta > Pinopsida > Pinales > Pinaceae > Pinus > Pinus taeda. Next base: position 21,938 of record APFE030851303.1, on the reverse strand, counting down.
TACCTTTCCCTTGCTTCGAATTCACAGATCTAAAGTCTCGCTTCTTCTATTTAAACTTTTGTTCAATAGTGACAGTGTATTAGTACGTTGTGTCGAGCGAGGAGATGTCTAGGTACTCCATCTTGTCCTAAATGTATCTGTGTAGACAATTGTGGTACTTGAGTACCAAATTTTGCTCAAAATCCTTGATACCCAACTTCGTATGAAGGGTATGAAAGATATTGGTAAATTTCAGCATGTCTTGGTCCCTTCCTTTTTGCAACGTGGTCCACTTTATGTACCTCATAGCTCCCGACAGGGTAATACTGCTCCTTGATGGCATGCTAGAATGAATCCAGTGGGTGTGGCTAAAAATAGTGAAGGTGTACTTTCATCCTTCTACTTACAGTAAGTTTCCCACTAGTCCTTGATGTGGGGGGCGGCTTTGAGAAGTGAAAAAGTAATCTTTTACCGGCTGGAAAAATCATGAACAGAAAAATAAAATATCCCTCTAATAGATTTAACCATTTATCTACGACGTCCACATCTATCTAACCCTCAAATATGGGGATGTCGAAGTTAACTTGTACCTTAAAGAGTGTGGCGCTTCTAGAGTGGCTGCTGGAAGAAGATGTGTCACCTTTGGGTAGTCGTTGAAGGATCTGGGAAAAGTTGTCCATCATCGTGTTCCTTTGTGACTTGAGGGCTTCTTCGAGCAAGATTTTGAAAGGATCTCCTGCCCCCTTGTCTTTCCTCTCTTCTGCCATGGGAGGCCATCGGGATTTGTGGGGATGGTCTTACAAAAGTTCGACCAATTCCAACCCTAACTCTTTATATCCTACCCTCATTGAGGACATGCAAAGAAAAACAGAGAAAGAGCAGATTACTCTGATACCACTGACCTAAACTTAAAAAAGAACACAAAAAACCACAGATATAACCATAAATATAGAGATGCAACAGAAATAACACTTCATTTCATTAATATCAAATACTGAAATATGCTTACAAACATAAATGGAAATAAAATAGCTTGGGCGATGGTAACTTATCTCTGAGAAGAGATGTGGCGGCTACATGCCTCTGAATTGTGTTACAATGAGGCTCAAAGGATTATTTATAATTAAGAAATAATGGAAAACCCTAAGCATCCAAAAACATACCCCTAGGAGATGAAGCGCCAAAATTGTGGGCCCCATTTGGGTAAATTGGTACATCAACTTCCTGGGATGTAACTTTGGCATACAATCTCTGTTTGGCTATCCTAATACGTTGTTTTGAAGATGTCAAAGAGGAGGTTGTAAATAAAGTAGTAATATTGTTTGGGGCTTTTTCGGTCTCTCCATTTTCCCTAAAAACATCATTTAGGCCTCAAAACGGCTCTAGAAGTTCAAGCCTCGAAAAACTGCCAAAAATAGTAAATTGTACTACAATTATGGAAACTGAAAAACTAAAAGAGACAGTGTTGGGGGTCCAAGTGGAGTAGGAAGGTAGCCACCAATATCCAACTGGATCAGTGATCTTTACCAAGGTCATATGTGACTACCATGGACATATTTGTGGTAAACCGGTCTCCCCTATCATTGGTTGTGGGTCATTCTTCTTCTCTGAATTGAGACATCATTGTTCAACTGAGATGAGATGATGATGCAACTATTATCTTTCCTTGTGATGAGACATGTACATCTGAGATGAAATCTATGATATACTCATTTAGGTCATGGAGCTTGACCTGGAGATGAGTAGGGTGTGTGTGATATTTACCAAGTTCAAATGTGACTTCCATGGATTTGGTTGTAGTAAATTGATCTCCCCAATTGTCAATTGTGGATCAAGACTCTACTTCTTTTGTTGAGAGGGATTTGTTAGTTTTTGTAGCATCAGATGCGTTCTAGCCACGAAATTTGGTGGAGGGGCTAGAATACATGAGATCTCCAAGATCCATGGATCATTTCTGGAAATTCCGCCTAGAAGTGACTTAATTAGATTATTAACCAAGTTTTTAATGTTTCCTAAGTCTAAATTTAGGAAATCTAGTTAATTAATCAATATTAATTAAGTCAAGGTGAGAATCATCTAGAAAATCACACAGATCAATTCCAAGATTATCCTAGCCATAAATTAAGTTTTAATCTTTGTCGTTGGAGCTCTAATAGTGGATTATAAGAGGAAGTCAATGGGAACTTGGAGAATACACTTGAGATCACTATAAATTTGATTTCCTTGGCAAATCAGTTTCTAGAGTAGCAACAGTTAGTTGTCAGAGAGCTAAAGATCAAAGTAGTGATTAACGGGTAGGGGAAATGAGTCTGAAGAAGATTTTCCAGATCTAGAGAGGAAGTAGCAAGAGGGTCGTGTTATTCCTAGTGAGGCAACGCAGAGGACTATGTAGTTTCTTTAGATTGGCAGTTTGATTTTCTGGATATAAACTCATTCTTAGCTCCAAAGGCTAGGTAGAGGTTCCATAGTGCTGGAGAGATGGGAAGAATGACTTCATTAGAGACTGATTGGAGGATTTATGTCAAAGAGACTGCACAAAGCAGTGCAAAGGCTTCAGTAGGCCGAGTTTTCTGAAGTGAAGTTGTGTTGGGATTGTTTGTTGAGGAAGGGTAATTCCCTTCAATATTTTTTCCTAAATATCCTTGTTGTTTAGATTTCCAGTTGGGCATCCATAGATGTACTTATATTTTCATTATTGAATAATAAAAGAAACCCTCATTTGTTGCACTAGTTTTCTCGCATTGGGTTTTTCTATGGACTTTGGTCCAGAAACAATGATATTATTTTTATGTGTGTGTGCTAATATTTTCTCATTCACTATTTATTTTTTGTAGTTTTATTTGTGAAGGTTTCAGTGTGTTTATTTCGATGTTTCCATAGCAATAAAATAAATAATTAATTTATCAATTACGAGAAATAATACCAGTTGCTGCAATAGGATTCTGTATTAGAATTTTCACATGGTATCAGAGTGTGACTGATTAGGAAATGAGCTCGGAAGAAAAAGAAAGAATTTCATTGTTTAGTAAGAGAAACAAACCGAAATTCCTAGGGGAAACATAGTCCATTTCCATCCAAGACGATTTCTTTGTCGATGTTCAATTTTTCTAGAGTAGAGAGACTAAAAAATTCGACTTTCCGGATTGAGTGATTCTAGCAGACAAAAGGGAAACTCACAGTTTCCTCTCAGGAAGAAGGACAACTCATAAAATAAAAACCAACAGGCATCTTCTGCAGAGATCAATAGGTTCCTCCAGATTGGAGGAAGACTTCATGATGTTCATAGATATACCTCCAGGAGTGAGGTGGGGAGGTTTGGTACTATAGTACCATAGAACTACAGAAATTGGGTAGGGTCCTTGAGGAGTCCACCTCATGGACAAATGCCTTGCTACAAGGGCCCACAATAAATAGTAGAAGGATGGATTAGTGGCAGTTGATGCATTCAGTTCTAGAGTGACAGTGTAGAGTTGGCATCAATGCAGAATGGCATAATGTCGATTCAACAACAATGCAGGTTCTTCAAAGACAATGCATAGGCTAGTATAAGTCAAAGACTTGGGAGATAGATGCATAATACTGAACACATTTGATTCAGTATTTTGGATATTTTTCAGTTGTAGATGTTGCAGTTGTAGTAGCAACATATGAGAGGGAGTTGCAATGTAGATGTAGAGTTGGAAGCAGTATGGTAGTGTCAGTAGCAACACATATTCAACATCAAACTTGTGGAGTAGTTGGTGGGAAGTGGCAGTTAGACATCAACAATGTGATAGAGATTATATAGATGCATAGTGTTGTAGCATGGTGTGCAACACTTGAACACATTTCTCAGTAATATGGAGTGTTAGTTTTTATAGCATGGGATGTGTTCTAGCCACGAAATTTGGTGGAGAGGATAGAATACATGAGATCTCCAAGACCCATAAATCGTTTTTGGAAATTCCACCTAGAAGTGACTTAATTATATTATTAACCAATTTTTTAATGTTTCCTACGTCTAAACTTAGGAAAACTGGTTAATTAATCAATATTAATTAATTGAAGGTGAGAATCATCTAAAAGATCACACGGATCAATTCCAATATAATCTTAGCCATTGATTAAGTTTTAATATTAGTCGTTGGAGCTCCAATAACGGATTATGAGAGGAATTTGATAGGCACTTGGAGAATACACTTAAGATCACCAGAAATTTGATTTCCTTAGTAAATCGATTTCAAGAGTAGCATAATTCAACTGTCGGAGAACCAAAGAGTAAAGAAATGAGTGAGGGGTAGAGACAGTGTTGTAGTAGGGTGTGCAGCACTTGAACACATTTCTCAGTAAGATGGAGTGTTATTTTTTATAGCATGGGATGTGTTCTAGCCACGAAATTTGATGGAGAGGATAGAATACATGAGATCTCCAAGACCCATAAATCGTTTCTGGAAATTCCACCTAGAAGTGACTTAATTATATTATTAACCAATTTTTTAATGTTTCCTACATCTAAACTTAGGAAAACAGGTTAATTAATTAATATTAGTTAATTCAAGGTGAGAATCATCTAAAAGCTCACATGGATCAATTCCAAGATGATCTTAGCCATTGATTAAGTTTTAATCTTGGTCGTTGGAGCTCCAATAATGGATTCTAAGAGGAATTCGATAGGCACTCGGAGAATACACTTAAGATCACCATAAATTTGATTTCCTTAGTAAATCAATTTCCAGAGTAGTAGAATTCAACTATCGGAGAACCAAAGGCTGAAGCAATGAGTGAGGGACAGAGATAGTGTTGTAGCAGGGTGTGCAACACTTGAACACATTTCTCAGTAAGATGGAGTATTAATTTTTATAGCATCAGATGTGTTCTAGCCACAAAATTTGGTGGAGAGGATAGAATACATGAGATCTCCAAGACCCATAAATCGTTTCTGGAAATTCCACCTAGGAGTGACTCAATTATATTATTAACCAATTTTTTAATGTTTCCTATGTCTAAACTTAGGAAAACTGGTTAATTAATCAATATTAATTAATTCAAGGTGAGAATCATATAAAAACTCACATGGATCAATTCCAAGATGACCTTAGCCATTGACTAAGTTTTAATCTTGGTCGTTGGAGCTCCAATAATGGATTATAAGAGGAATTCAATAGGCACCTAGAGAATACACCTAAGATCACCAAAAATTTGATTTCCTTAGTAAATCGATCTCCAGAGTAGCAGAATTCAATTGTTGGAGAACCAAAGACTAAATAAATGAGTGAGGGGTAGAGACAGTGAGTCCGAAGGAGATTTTCCAAATCCAAAGAGGCAACAACAAGAGGGTTGAGTTATTTCCAGTGGGGTAGCGCAAAGGATTGTGTTTTTGCTTTATATTGGTAGTTTGATTTGTTGGAGAGAAATTTGTTCTCAGCTCCAGAGGTCGGGCAGAGGTTCTAGAGTGTCAGAGAGATGATTTCCTCAGAAGAGGCAGGCATAATGACTTCATCAGAGACTGGTTGGAGGCTTGACATCAAAGAGAATGCAAAGAGCATCATAGAGGCTAATGTAGAGGCTTAAGGAGGTGTATTTTTCTGAAGGCATGTTGTGTCGGGATTGCTTGTGGAGGAAGGGTAATTACCTTCAATAATGTTTCCTAGATATTCTTGTCTTTTGGATTTCCAGTTGGGCATTCATGGATGTACTCAAATTTTCACTGTTGAATAGTAAAATAAAACCCTCATCTATTGCACTGGTTTTCCCGCATTAGGTTTTTCTGGGGACTTTTATCCAAAAACAATAGTGTTATTTTTATGTGTGTGCTAGTATTTTCTCAGTTCCAATGCTATCTATTTTCCACGGTTTTATTTGTGAAGGTTGCAGTGTGTTTATTTCAATGTTGTCATAGCAATAAATTGAATAATTAATTTATTGGTTAGTTGAAATAATATAAGTTGCTGCAATAGCATTCCATATTGTAATTTTCACAAGAGTGTTGAGATTGGATTGTGATACTATCTACTTTCCTTATGATGGTATATGTACATATGAGAGAGAATGAAAATACCTCCTTGGATTAGAGTGAGTGTTGAAAATTGTAGCCATGGTCGGCATTTTCATCATGTGAAGAAATTGGAAAATTTGAATTTATATTTTCCCTCCTAAAAATATTCAAGTCTACCATTCTTTCAATTAGGCCAGATGGGCCCTTTGGAGGAACCCATTCAACCTCCTTTGATCACTATATAAAGGAGCCTTCCTCCATCATTTGTACACATTGACTTAGGCTTGCTCATTTATGATCTAACGAATAAGGAAGTCTAAAATGGAAGGCCAGATTTTTAGGAGGGTTTAGGATTTCATCTTGGTCTTGGATATTGGTTTGGATATATTTTGATGGTGTTTCTAATGTATTAATGAACTTTGAACTCTCTCTCTCTCATAAAGAATATTTCTTGTTTCCCCCCTTATGGGGTTTTTCCCTGGCCTTAGACCTAATTGTTGGTGTCTCTTGTTTTTCTTTGTGTCTACTATGATGTGCTACTATTCTTTTATGCTTAATGAGCTAATTTGATTCTATAATTGATAGGGAAATATCATAATATATCTCCCAGGGGATTTCCCATTTGCGTGCTTGTGAATGGGCTAGGATGACGTAGCTATTTTGGATCGCATGCCAAACAAAGAAGAGTGGGGGCCTGGTCGCAAGAGGTGGTTATGTTGTGAGGGAGTTAAAAACATTGAGAGATAAAAAAATAAAACTGTGGGAGCTTACACCTTTTATCAAAGGTAATCCTTGTTTCCTTTGGGAGCTTGTTACAGCTCGATTGCAGTGGTTTTGGTGTTGTTTTGATCATTAGAAAGGGGCATGTTTGGGCTTAGCCTATCACATAATTTAATTAGAAAAGGAAGGTTTGCATCATCTTACCCTTCAATTAATATGTTCCCTTATTTGTAGATAGTATTGACAATATCTTTGTTTCTTCAAGCCTTTGTTCGATTACAAAAAAAAAAAATGTGTTATTGTCCACTGCTTGAATCTAGAGGCTTCTTGAATTAATTCTCCAGTCCCCCTCTTCTCTTATGTTTATTTGATAGAATTTCCAGTAGATCTCCTTTTCTTGCACTTGGACTTATTTTGTCTTTACTTCAATCTCTAGTGTTGATTGCACTTCTTCCAACTCCTTTTAGAGAGCATGTTTTTCCAGAAGTGGCTCTCTATAGCTATTTTTTTGCCCAAATATTGAGATCAAGCTTGAAAAGATTGAGTTTTGATTCCCACACAAAGCTTTCCAAGCCATATATTCTTGTGTTCCAATCTTATTTAACCAATAGCGTCACTTCCGTTTTTTTGGACCAAAGGAGGTTATAACAGAAAGGGAGAGGGCCAAAATTTTCTCTTTCTTCAAAATTTATGCTTATAAGTTTGTGGCCCGATATTGTTTTTGTTAGTATATTTGAAGATGATGTAGCAAATATAGTTATGAGATAGTGTGAAATATGAACCAATCTAGTCATTATTTGATTTTTCCAAGCTTGAGTCATCTACTTCTCAAGGTGAACTTACCATTCCTTGGTTTGTTTTCCATAAGACTGTGATCAACCATTATATTTTATAATTTTCTCTGCTTGGGTTAGGGAGGTAGATACCTCCTCTTTTTTCTTCATTAATCTTTACTAGATTGAGGTCGCCTGCAAGTATAGTGAAGAAAACACCTTCTAAATGTAGCTCAAGTGCTAAGGAGTTCCAACATTGCTCTTTGTTTTTGTAGTTTTCCAGGGCGTAAATGTTATAAGCTGAGAAGGTCTTCCTATCTTCTTTATTCTAGAAATCTATATTTATCCAATTTTGCTCCTGATTAGTATTTTGTATATAAAAAATTGTTTGGTTCCATACTATGCATATACCTCTTGAAGTGCCTCTCACATTTATTTATATCCCTATAAATCTTTTCCAATTTTCTTGATTATAGATGACATGTCTTCCTCACTTGATTTGGTCTCCTAGATTAATAAACCGATGAGCTTTTTTTATCTTACTATATATTTCATTGCACTTATTTTGAAGCATTCACAAGGCCTCTACAGTTCCAAGAGACCAAGATCATTATTTACCTTGCGAGAGGGTGGCAAAACCCTTGACTCTCCCTGCACGGTTCTAAGGTTATTTTGGTGCTTTCCCTCTCCCTAAGAATAAGTCCATAGGTTGTTGAATGTCCAGTGCCATATATTTTCGTGTTGCTTCATCAAGTACCTCTTTATTATATTTTCTTCCATATATGGGGCCTGCAGTTTATTTAGCCTTAGTTTTGGTCAAAATTCTAGTGAAAGTGGGAGTTGATTGAATCATAGACACAAGGGGTGGATCAGAGAAGAGGGAGATGTGGTCATCATGCACCAACTCTTGGGTCATTAAGGGTTATACTATATTTAAAGAGGGATGAGGGATATTACTTATTTGTTTGAGAACAAAACTTTGGGGATCATTGTTTGGTTGGGTTGAGGGGATTCGTTCTTCTAAAGCTTCCACCTCCTCTTGTTCATTGTTTGTGGTTTGGTGGTCACTTGGATTTGAAGGTAAGTTGGTTAGGACTTCAGAAGTTTTGGAAGAGCTAGGAATGGAGGTTACTTAATGGGATGAGAGGTTAGATTTGATGGAGAATGAAAGAGAAGGTGATGAGTGAGGAGTTGAATGGATAGTGCTAGGATGTAATGACCCATTTTCATTTGGATTTTTGCTGGGATTTTTTTTTTTTTGTTTAGCAATTTCATGTTGTTCCTCTGTGGGCTCTTGAGGTTCTACTATTAATTGTTTTGGAAATATATTATGAAAATGTTCATACTCATGACACACCTTGCATTTAAAGGGTACATGCTTGTAGTTTAGTTGTTGTATATGCTACTATTTGTCAACCTTGAGCTTCACTCCTTCAAGAAGGCCTTTGGCTAAGTCAACCTCCACACAGATCCTTGCACAAGCATGCACTTTCTCCTTTGGTTCACTATGATCTATGTATTTTCTAATTGCATTTCCTATTGTTCCTATTGAGTCACCTCCCCAGCGATGAAGTGAAAGGTGAGGGAGATGAACTAAAACCAATACTGCATTTGGGATGTCAAGATCTTGATCAAATTTTGGACTCCATATATTTAAGTAAAGACCTCTGAAGATTAAATCTCTATCTTCCTTGGTTTCGAAATAGAAGGTATAAAGCCTCCTTCCGCAGAAGCGAGGATAAATTTTCCCCTTGATTTTGGTATATTACTTTCATTCTATTCATTTATGCACTACTTTTGCAAAGGGCCATAGGTCGATAAAATACCTTACCAAACCTGTCTTGGAAAGGAAGAGAGCATCCTTTCAATGAATGGTAGGGTGGAAATCAATTTCAGGAATGGTATCCAATCATTTTACAAACTTGGATAATGAGGGGTGATCGTAGGGAGGACCAAGGGACGAGATGAGGGAAAGGAAGGTAGGGGCTATAGGGTCTGGTGGAAGGGGAGGGGGATGCCCCCTCTAGAGAGGAATTCAGAGGGCTCATGGGAGTTGATAGGTGATAAGGGAGCAGAGATGGATGGGATTAGGGAGCAAAGTCAAGCTTCTCGTAATTGAGAGTTAATATTATGAACATAGCATATAATTAACAAATATATAAAAATTTAATTAATTTAATTAATAAGCATATAATTAAAATAAAAATATTTGTATAATAGCTATTTTACCATATTGTATATATTAAAATAAAAAATAGGCTTTCATCTTGAGAGATTTGATCCCATCTGCGCTTGGTAGATCCTGGATTAAGAGGGATCTGTGTTGGTATATACTTTCTTGATTTCATCTTTTATTTTGTAAATAAATGGGAGTTAAATGATAATGGATATGTTAACCTTCTTCTTTATTATGCCTTCATGAAAAGAGTCACACTAACTAAAGTATAATGACCCAAGAGTTTAGTTCAACTAGTTATGGTGAATGCTACTAGATATTTGGCGAGTTCTATGTTAACAAATGACCAATTTGAAGTGAAAGTAAGTATACTAATTTACAACAACCTATTTATAAAAAATACCATCCATAAATATGAAAAAATTACACACATACACACACACCATGAATCCCTAGGAATCATATTGGTAGAAAGGAAATATATCTTGTTAGATTTTAGGCTTCTGTGGAAGTTTTTTGCAGTGGTATGATCCGGATTGTCCACAGTCTTTTGTTCATTGAGTTGACGTTTCGAACCCCAAAGGGGGTCCATCTTCTATCTTTCTTATTTGTCCTGATGATGGACCCCCTTTGGGGTTCGAAACGTCGACTCAATGAACAAAAGACTGTGGACAATCCGGATCATACCACTGCAAGAAATATATCATTGAGAAATATTTCTCAAACTTGGTGGAAAATTTGTTCATAGAGTTTTTGTAGAAATTGTTACTTGCTTCTTCTTTTTTCTATTTATGCTTACCCTTCTTCTTATCTTGACATCATGATGCATAATTATAATACTTATGAGAAATGAAGCACTTGGTTTTAATCGAGTCCTTCTTTCCTAGATTTGAGATTGACTTCTCACTCATTGCCTTACATATCTCAAGCCAAGTTCTCATCAACACCCTGAATCTTGGAAGTTGACTCCATCCAGGTCTTCTCCTAGATATAATCATTTCAAAGCCTTTCAAATCTATGAAGGTTCTATCAAGCACAAATATCCTCGAAAAAATATTCCCATGAAGCTAGGAATCCACTTAGTGTCATGTTCTTTAGCTTTACATTTGCAACATTCTCCCCAATTGTTACAAGTTGTGTGACCTTCATAAGGTCATTGGTGATCATATTTGACTTGTTAGTCTCTATGGATTTGAGTTTATTCTATAGTATTATCATCTTGTTTATGTTCTCACTTCGGTAGAGACTAATTGGGGCATTGACCATCTCATTTATTGTCTTCTTGTTGGATATATGAGGGATTAGATGATTGCTTATATCATATAAAGTCATCTACTTAGCCTTCACTTCCCTCTTGTTGTGAGCTTCCAACTTCTAAGATTTGTAGCTGGAGTCACAACATCGTTGGTGATATCCTAGAGATCATTCTCTTCTAGTAAGTGTGTAACCCTCACATTCCGTGATAAGAAATTCAAGAAACCATTGAATATGATCTCAAACATTAGGCTAGTTGATATCATCTCTAATGTCTGTTGAATAAACTCCCAAATATGAAAATTAGTTTGAAATCCTGAAATCCTCTAATTGTTGTTCTTTCTTCCCTACAATTGATTTACTATTACGAATCTTTAAAAATATCAAAAGAGAGAAATAAATCTATACCATGAGAAAATTCCAAAGCTAAGTGACTAAAGTTCTTATGATCTCAACTAAACATGTAATTTTTGAATTTAATCAATGTTGAATTAAATTCAAGCTGTAACATCAAACATACAATAGTTGGAAATTGGATATTGCAAACATGAAATCAAGTTAATACATACATAATTTATTATTCATTTGAAATCATCTTTCATTCTTTTGACAAATTTACAATGAAACCTCCACAAGTTGCCAAAAAATAACATCAGAATCACCCTAAATATAGAGAAATGACTTTCCTTAAAAACATGACCAGTTGTAGCAATTGTACAACTAATTATACATATTCTATTGCCTATCTATATGGACTATGTGAATGCCTATATGGTTTGTTTATAGAGGATAAGGATCTATATGATCTTCTCCATACACCTTAATGTAATTGCATAGATCCCTATTGAGAGTGGTTTGTTCACCTTTACCTAAACCCACCCCTCTCTTTTTTTCTCTCATCTTTATAATTTTAGCTCAGACCAAAATATTAATCTATTTTTTATTTTATTCATAATTTAACTATAAATACATGAAATATACCTTCTTATAATTAACAATAGATGTAAAACTTTCTTTTTTTAAATTAAAATGAATTAAGAAAAAAAATATTTTTGGAAAATATCACACATTACTTTACATACTTTCACATTAAACTTGTGAAAAATTCATATCCATTTTATAATTTTCAATAATTATAATTATTTAAGAATATAAATATAAAAAAGCTATTACTATTTACATTTAATAATTTTTCCATATACATTTTATTATTTTATTAAAATAATACAAATATATTTATCACACTTTATTTACTTAAAAAAAATACAGATATATTCATCGCACTTTATTTATTTAAGAATTAATTTCCACGAGCTTCGAAGTGAAATTGAGCATTGGTCTATCCCCAAAACATCTGCCAGAATTTCAACTTTCTTGACTTATTCAGCCAAGATAAACTATAGTGATATCATAACACTCATCTCCTTTCTATTTGATTATAGAAATAATACTTTAAAAAGTCTCAACTAATTTCTTTTCTTAAAGTCCAAACTAATTTATTTTCTATGTCTATGGTCATGGGATATGTCAAGGGACAATAGAATGAAAAATTAGCATTGTATGGCAGCATATAATTCTACCAATGAAGTTTATAGGCCAGTTAAAATGGAGAGAGGAATGGAAGTTCAATTATACCTCCCATAAATAGAGATCAATGGTGGCATACCCCCTGTTGTAGCTTATATTGTGTTTAAGCATTATTTATCAGTTTTACCACAAAAAAAAAGCAAAAAATCAAAAGAAATGGAAAATTAAATCATTTTTTAAAGTTTGATCGCATCGCAAATATCCGTGGGACCTATATCGGCAGAAAGAAATATGACATGCAATATGGCGGACTCGATAAAGTATTGAGTGCGGCTTTGATATATTTGAAATCTGGAAGGTTATGTTTATTCGCATATTGGAGGAGTTGGAGGGGCGTATGTGAATGTGACCCTCGGAGGATGCGATTGCAATTAGCGATAAAGATTGCATCAAGAAATGTGCACAAACACAGAATAAGTGGAAAAAGTTATGTATTATGTGTAGTTCCCTTTTGAAGGGTTTATAATAGAAATAAGCGTCGATGGGAGGTTTATGTGAGTTAAGTCCAAAGTAATAAGGTTATGGGGCTTGGATTTATATATGTAGCATAAAGCATAATCAAAGGGGTTAATAAACATTAATCGAAGGATTAATGAAGAGGGGTTATAAAGTCCCGATAGAAAAGAAAGACTGGGCTACAAGTATATGGGTTCCGCTGATTGTGATTTGCAATGACGGACTCGAAAAAGATATATATTGTATTTTATAATTTTGGCGGGTCTGTTGTATCACATAACGTATTATATATATGGTTCCACCAATTGCGATATGCGGTGGCTGGACCTGAAAAATGATATATTGTGTTTTATAATGCCGACAGGTCTGTAAAGCACTGAATGCGTATGTTTTGGTTCTGCTGATTGCAATATGTGATGGCCAGACCCGATATGGTATATACATTATGTTTAATACTCCGGAGCATCTGTCATATTGTAGTTTGTTAAGGATTGGGTTAATACAAAATTTGAAAGCACCAATTGCGATTTGTGATGGGAAGTTAATGCAACGTTGAATGGGCAGATCCTATGGAGTTATTAAACTGGATTAATTCTTTTTCAGTTCCACTTTTATGTGCTTTGTGTTAGTTTTGTCGTGTAAAGGAAAAAATCAGTGTTAAAGCCGAATTTAAAGAAAAGGCAGTTGGTCGAGTTTCTTAGTGTTTTGGCCAATTGAAATGCGCTCAATACATGCGTAAGCCTAGATTATGCACAAGTCAAACACAATTTATTATGATTAAAGCGGATTAATTGTTATTAAGGCATATACAGAGGAACTCGACAGCATATTAACAGAGCCAACAGTCATTGTCATGTTCAGTTATTTTCAATTATTTTATGTTCTTTGAGATGTCTTTACCCTCTGTGTAATATTTTATAATAATTCTTACTTCAGATAGTTAGAGAAACAATTTTAGTAGTTTGTTAGTTTCAGAGATCAGGAATTGTTTCACAATGTATAAAAAGAGTAAAATTTACAAAGAAGGGGTTGGTTTTTGGAATTTTGGAGAATCGGGAGACTAGGCCACTATATTCCTGATATAACTGTTGATTAATGAAAGAATCAGAAGTTTATGTGAATTGTTGGGTATAATTTTGTAACCTTCTCTGTCATGTGTCATCTTATGTTTTCTCTTTCAAGTATAGTAATGAAGTTTCACGTCTTTATTTGCTTATGTAGATAAAGTTAAACCTCCTTAAAAGGGCGCCCCTATACTTGAAGTTTTTGCCTTCCTTTCTAAGTTATAGATAATAGTTTCTATGTAAGGCAACATATTATCTTTAACTCCTCCAAGGGTCGCAGATAGTAGTTTTTGTGTTAAGCATCATAATATATTTAACTTCTCCTTCAAGATTTCTTCATTCATCATTTTATTCTAGCAAAAAATGGCATTCTGAGATTTTCTTGTCATACATGTATTAAGGGTCAAAGACCAAGCTTTCCAGGTCCTTCATTTGAGAACACAACAAACAATAAAGTGAAAAATAAGTGACAACAAACAATAATCATTAATGTCTTAAGCACAATTTCTCCACAGCCAGGAAATTGGTTTCTTAAGGTACTGTCATGCGGAAAGAGTTAATCTTGCGGACAAAACCAACCTCCCTAGAAGCTAAAGGCTTTCTAGTGGCAAACAAGACAATTATGAGAAATCCTTCTCTAAACATGCATTTACCATACAAGAAATCAAGTGTTTAGATCCTACCTGTAGTCCAATGCTGTTGTAGTAGTCCAGCCTCGTCGATCCGGATGAACTCCTCCTTCACTTCGAAACCTACATTCACTAACAATCAAATGATTAAATAGCACCTGAATATCTCATAAAATAAAACATATTCAACATACAGACCA
>APFE030851297.1:0-10089 GCA_000404065.3 Pinus taeda | reverse complement strand
TTGAATATAGCCTTGGATTTAATTACCATCTTGATCAAGAAATCCGCAAGCTAAGTTTCAATGTGTCGAGGGAAGTTAACATGAAAATATTGATCCCAGTGATCAACATCAAAAGCGCATTAGAAGCAAGCATAATGGAAATAATCATATGAGAAAAACAAAATGAGCTTTCCCTGGAGAAACAAAGTGCTTGATATTTAAAGATGAAATACACCAAGAATGAAATAACGAAAGGGAAACCATGAGATAAACCCATTGAAGGAAGTGATAGTATCGATGTGATAGTAACTTAAATACAGAAATATGAAAAACTTAATGTTTTTCCGGAGAAAAAAAGCGAAAACTTCTTATTAAGAATATAAAAAGTTTTACATATAATAGATTTTCACTATCAGACCACCTGAAAACTGCTGATTGACATTTCTCCTAAAACTGATAAGAGAAAAATATGAAAAGACCCATAAAAAACCAGTCCAAAGAAAAACTTTTGTGACGGGTTCATCGACCTGATCTGCCGCAAAGAGAAAGTAAAAACTATTTTTGGATCATAAAGACCCTGTCTAAAAAAATTAGATGACAAAATGGCGCAGGAGAGGCCTCCTTCGGAGAAGGATAAAACAACCTCATACATAGATGGTTGTAAATACTGATATAAAGAGATAGATAAATGTATCTTCAGCTACCAGAAAGGGGAATATGTATGAAACCATCCTGTGACTGAAAAATATGAAGAAAAACAGACATAAAGATGAATAGCATTTGGACCAAAAGGAGGAAATGCCGAGGATCGATCACGTCCCTGCAAACGGAAAAAAGATGTGGAGAAACCATGAAGAGCGCCATTAGAGAGGAGGAGCAATAGGGGACTGCTGCGAGGTGGAGATCTGCCCGTCTAGTTTCGAAAAACTGGAATGTTAAAAAGGCGAACAACTCTGATTTTTTTCGCCTATTTTCAGTACACATTTAATTTGACCCCACGTCGGGCATAGATTTCCCCGGAGGATCCCCAAAGTCTTCTTCATAAAGGTCAACACCCCACAAAGTGCAAACCTTTTTCCGCTCGCCAGAAGGGCTGTGACACTCGATTAGCTCTATGTCATCCATATTTTCAGCATGGGTTTTCTCTGAACTACGAGCACGGGAACGACAACTCAACTCCCGACGGATCTCTTGAAGCTTTTCCTTTCCCCCAACTAAAAAACCTTCGACTTCCTCACTGTTTCCAAGAAATCCGGGAATAGAACTGCCAAGTTCCTCGTAGAGCTGTGGCAGATAACCATATTTTTGCCTGGAAGGTTGGCTTATAAGGTTCTCACCTTTATCACGGGGACGCGATGAAGTGCCTTGGTCGCGATTTTCAACGTTGTAGCTTCTTATAACCTGCTTACCTTTCTGACTGGGATTCGATGAAGTGCTTCTGTCCCTGATCGTTGCGGGTTGGTCGACCTGATGAGAAATTATCCAATCATTCAGTGCCCAGTCTACATCTGTCCTCGTCCATTTGTCACCATCAAGCATCCTTCCTGGCTCTTTCCTGATAAATAGAAAGCGTTCGCTGTCGCTGTCAATACCATGGAGATGCTGGACGATTGAAGTTACCGATTCTTCGGTAAGCTGCCCTTTGAGGCTTGAAAACATTCGCGCTTCATCTTTATAATATTGGCGTTGCTGTAATGCCTCAAGTATAGATCTCCGCCGTTCATCTCCTTGATTTAAGCCGATTGGAACCAACCTCGGTGGTTCTGCATGCATTGACCCCCCTGGCTGTATGTTTTCGTTTCCTGGAGGCGGGGGAAGAGATTCATCATGCTCTCTACCTGCTTGTGGCAGATATTCACTTTTCTGATCTCTGCTCGTATTGTCATTCTCTTCTTCCTTCCTGCTCGTCATTGTTCTTGTTGGCAGACAGTGCTAAGCTCCTCCACACAGCGAAAGAGAGATGGGAAGAAGATGGAAGCGGATACCTTGTGTTAAGCCATAATCCATACATTTATCTATGGATCATTTTCCTCATCCTTTTTGAGGCCATTCACCTATGTTTTTAGGTTTTTGCGGATTCGGGTTTTAGGTTTTTGCGGATTAGGGTTTTGCCGATGGAAATAGAATTTGACCCGTACGAGGACAAATCTCGGTAAAACGAGATTAATTCATCGTAATATATCAAAAATATATTTGGTAATATTTTGAAAAAAGGTTTTTTTATTTGTTTTTTAATAGTTAGAACAATGTTGTGTTTTACTTATTTATTTAATAAAATTTATTTGTTTTTTGAATACTTAAAAGTATTTAGGTTTTATGTATTTTTTAAAATAATTATGTTGATAGATGTTATTTCATAATTTTGGTAATTATTAGATGGTAATTATGAAGATATTTATGGTATATTAAGTAATTATTTTGATAAGCGTGTGTATTTTAATTATTTATATATTTTTAAAAGTAATTATGTTGATAGGCATGTTTAGTTTACCTATTTTATGTAATTTTTATTAATATTGTTGATAGTCGTGTTTATTTTAATTGTTTTATATAGTTTTAAAAGTATTTATGTTGATAGATGTGTCTACTCTACCTATATTATGTATTTTAATTGTTTCATATATTTTTAAAAGTAACTATGTTGATCGGTGTGTCCACTTTACCTACATTATATATTTTTTTATGTAATTATGTTGATAAGCGTGTTCATTTTTACTTGTTTATTATATTTTAATTGTTTATTAAGCAATTATTTTGATAAGCGTGTATATTTTAATAATTTATATAATTTTAAAAGCAATCATGTTGGTAGGCGTGTCTACTCTACCTATATTATATTATGTATTTTAATTGTTTCATCTATTTTTAAAAGTAACTATGTTGATAGGCGTGTCCACTCTAACTACATTATATTTTTTTTTATGTTGATAACCGTGTTCATTTTACTTGTTTAATATATTTTTAAAGTAATTATGTTGATAGGCATGTCTACTCTACCTACTTTATGTAATTTTTTATGTAATTATGTTGAGAGGCGTGTTAATTTTACTTGTTTTATATATTTTAATTGTTTCATATATTTTTAAAAGTAATTATGTTGATAGGCATGTCTAGTTTACCTATTTTACGTATTTTTTTTATTTTTTTATGTAATTATATTGATAGTTGTGTTTATTTTAATTCTTTCATATATTTTTAAAAGTAATTATGTTACCTGCTTTATGTATTTTTTATGTAATTATGTTAATAGGCATGTTCATTTTACTTGTTATATATATACTTTTAGTAATTGTGTTGGTAGGTATATATTTTTAAAAATAATTATGTTACCTACTTTATGTATTTTTTTTATGTAATTATGTTGATAGGCCCGTTCATTTACTTGTTTTATATATATTTTTAGCAATTGTGTTGGTAGGAGTGTTGATATAAGGATATAGTTTCTAATTCTAATTTAGTTATTAATAATTAGTAAGTGGTAATTATGTCTATAAGTGTGGCTATTTGATAATAGAGTTTCTTAAATTTTAATTTAATTATCGATAATTAAGAGTGGATGGTAGGGATTTAACCACTATGGAATATTATAGGATATTTTTAGTAGTATACAAGCCTCAATGATTGAGATTTATCTCGAAGGTAGTTGTCATTTTTTTTTTTTTTTGTAATTTGAGTATGTCCATTTCTATTAACAAAATATATACAGCAGTTACATCATGGTCTCATCTCGCCCCGAAGGGAAACCGGGACTCTTGACCATCCAGAAAAGGCAGATTAAGACAAAATTGAGTTTTTACCACTGATTCAAACCAGTTTTCCAGATCGGTTTCTATATCTATAGCCATACTATAAACTACTAAGTTCTTCCTACATATAAAAACAGCTATATATCGCATGCCAAACGAAAGCAAAAACCAAGAGTTTCCAGAAAAACCAGGAACATGCCGTCGAGCGCTACTTGTCTGGTTCAGCCTGCTAACCTTTCTCCTGCTTTACCAAAACTCCACTGGCCACGAGCTGGTTCTGCAAATCCTCCAATGTTTTTTTGTGCAAGAGCATGGTGATAACTATGTCCTTCAGCTCCTTTTTGACATTGGGGAGACTTTGGACCATTTCTGCCATCTCCATGGCAACCTGCTCTAAGGCTTTTGCCATAATATGCTTCATGACCCAATAGAGATGGAGGGATTGTTTATAGAGAGTCATTCTACCCCTGGTATGGCCAGGGTCAGGCATAATGGCAGCCCAATCTTCCATTTCCTCTTCTGACTGCGCTTGTATAACATACTCTTCCCAATGCTCCATTATTTTCCTGACTTTTGGATTTGAATTTTCTCTGTATTCCTTCTCCGCAGTTCGAATCCTGTCGCTGATGGTCTGTCTGGTCCGCCTGGATTCGTCGCCCGCCGCTGGTTCATCCTTCGGCTCCTGGAGAGGGCTGTACTGACGTCCCCTCTGGCTTCTTCCCTCCACCATATCCTTTCGCTGACGGCCTCCTCGGCCCCTTCGGCCGCGACCCCTTCTCCCTCTGCCTCGCAGGCCACCTCCGTTCCTGCCAACGGCACGGTCCCTCGCAGTCTCAGTATCCTCGCTATCCTCTCCCGGCAGGCGTTTCTAGCGATTCCTCCATACCTCCTCCCCATGGATGTCCTGCTGCTCCTCATTTTCCTCTTCAGAAATCTCCACAAACTGTACGGGCGGTTTCCCCTCTGCATCTACCTTCTGCTTTCCCTTCAAGTCCGCCGAAATTTTATGATGGACCTCCTGCCCCCCGCTTCGCAGCCACCTCCTCTCGCTTCCGCTGCCTTCTCCTTCCATTGTCCTGCTTCCGCTGCAACTTCCGCCTCGTGCCTTCCTCACGATAGCTAACCCAACCCACCAGCACACCAGGTAGCAGTCTACCGCTATTAAGTCCTCCTCACCACGAATTAACCCAGCCCCCTAGCGCACCAGGTCGCAGCAGACAGAAATTTGGCAATCCTCGCAGATACTTATCCCTCTCTTACTCCCGGTTTTAACAACTCGCGTCCTGGTTGAATCATTACCGAGGTAATGGTTGTATCTGCTCTCACGGTCCATCACATAATGGTGCTTCCTTCTCGCCGTCCTACCGTCCCATCCGCTGCTCGGATCGCCTGCATTACTGAGCCCCTGATCGGCCTGTTCTCCCTGCCAACCGCTCCACCTGCCTGCATTATTCCTACCTCGTTCGATCTTCATTACTCCTCCGATCGTGCGCCGCCAGGTCGTCACGTTATTCAATGCTATGTCATCCAGCCCGATCGGGCGTAGTTGTCCTTTTTTTATTTTTAATTAAATTGATTAATTAAAAAAAATGTCATATAAACAAGTGTCACATGAAATGAGTGATGGTTTTTTTGGGCATGTGGAATTGATAAGCCATAGCATTGGCCCATGGTATTGCAAAAAATTCTAGAAGACTATCAATAACAAATGGGGTGAATCTCTATTCTTACGAATTTTTTACATTATTTGTTTAAATGTGTATCTGTTGAGTTTATATATTATTTTTTTAATTAATAATGCCAATAATAATATGTTGTCAAAACAAAATTATAATTTAATTAATTTTTATTATTTTATTAATGTCCGGTAATGTGATGTGTATTATGAAATAAGTGTTTTTGATGTTTATCGATGTTACTAATATATATTATTTACTTTTGTAGACATCATAGTTAATTATAGTATTACTTTTTTTTTTAATTTGTGTATAAATTTTGGAAAAGAAGATTACATATTTATTATAGATAGATATCATTGAAGAAAAAGGGAAGAGAGTATTGGTGTGAATATTATATTATTTATTTATATAAAATATTGAAAAATAAAACATAATTTAAAAGTATAAGTTAATTCTATTTTAACTAATAAACAATTAAATTAAGTAAAATATAAATAATTATGTATTTGATAATAGTGTTAGTTAAGTACTTGAGATTGTTGTATGTTCTCTTCAATTTTTTGGAGAGTTTTGAATTCATAGTGTTGAATTCATACAGGTTGTCAGAAACCCAGTTTAAACAACGAAATTGAAAATTTGTCAAATAATATATTAAATATGTATTAATATTTCACAAAAAAATATATTAAATATATTAATACAATAAATTTGAAATTTATATACAACAAGTGAGGCTTTGGTCGATGATACCCTAGTTTGGATAAGGAGGAACACAAGCATAAGTCGGCTAGGAAGAAGGGAAGGAAAAGGAAAAATGATAGGTTGAAGTCTGGTGAGAAAGATTTGATTTTTGAGGAGGATGTTCAGATGGATGAAGTATTGGAGGCTGCTCAGAAGGTGATTGTTGGACGAGCTTGCGGTGGTTCTTTGCGAAGTTCATCACGAATTACATTTCAAAGGAATGGTAAATGGCAAGAGACGAGGTGCCTATTATAAAAGGACTATAAAAGGTTTCTTTATGATGACCTTTCCCTCAGATTTGGCTGCAAATGAGATCATAGAGCGGTGGTGTTTGGAGGTGAAACCCGATGTGTGGGATGTTCCTCACTAAGTTTTAGAATTGTGTTAAGCAATTGCTCGAAGTGTGCATCAAAAGTGGAAACTAAGACTATGACACTATCTGTGATGAATGAGTCAAAGAAAAGGTGTATTTTTTGCATGTAACCACATTAGTCCTAGCATTTCCCAATGCCCTCAAAAGGAGGGGAAATAATTTTTCCAAAATCATTTATTCTTCTTGGAATACCTACTACCCTGAAAATACCTATCCTGCTACCTTTGGGCTAGACTTAATATAGGAAATATGAGGCTATGAATTACAACTATCATTTCAAATTTATTGTAATAAAAAGAGGTAATTTTCTTAATAGGTTGCAATAAATGTACACAAATCATTATTTTTAGGATAGGGGCTATAAATGTACATAAATCAGTCTTTATTTTCCTTTGCATCTAATCTCTTCTCTAAAAGTGTTCACAAGGCACTCAAATCACCAACATAAGCTTGAATGGTAACCATTTATGGAAAAGTCAGTTTCAATAGCATATTGTGCCTAGAATAAGTTATTCCACAACTTTGAGAAGGGGTCAACCACGAGGCTTAAACTGGCATGCCTCTTGACCTGCAGTTCGAGTTTCAACAATTCATAGTCCATTGCCTCTTTGATGTTGGGATTATCAACGTAAAGCATAATGGTTATGTCACATCCTAATTACATTATCATTTAAAGGGTTTAATCCATCTGAGCCCAGGTCTAATTTAATTACTTTCAAGAGATTATAATTTTTTATCATTTTAATCCTTCAAACCCATCTGGGCTCATTCTTGATATTTATATGTAGTTTGAACCTACATTGCATCCCAACAAGTCTATTGATGAGAAATTTTTGGATGGTGTGATTTGGAGATAGAAGAATGGCATCAAACCACACATTGGTAAGTACTACAAGACATTTGACTTAGTTCTTATCCATTGTTTGTTAAGATTTGAAGCTTGGTGAGTTTTTTTGAAACTAAAATTAATATTGCATGGAACTAGTTGCTACAAAATATGGCGCTAATGAATTATGTATATGGTATTTATTTGAATTTTTCTGAGGTTAATTATGAATCTCTTGAAATATGAAATCATTGTTTGTGAGCTTAAAAATTAGTTATGGATTTGAATTTGGAGAAACATTTGTTTCAAAATGGCTAATCCTCTTGCACAATCATATCTAAAAAAAGAAACCGAGTTGGATCATGCCAATTATGTGAATTGGAATTTTAAAATGCATACATGAATGGAAGGTTACAAAATACAGTTGATTCCAGAACACACTTCTCTTTGCCACTCTGCTTTCCACAACACAATTTGCTCTTGGCCTTGATTCACACAGCATAGGCTCAATTCTCGGGCTTCTGCTCACATCAACTCATAGAAACTTTTGACGTCCCACACATCACATAGGCACTTCAGCCTTAAATACAGAGCACGTGCACTTAAATCTTAAACATAGAGCATAGGAACTTCAACCTTTCTTACACAATGCACATGCACCTTCAACCTCGCTTACATAGTGTCGGCCCCACTCTGTGGAACTAGATCTTCCTTAGCTTCACAAAACACTACTCACACTTAGAGGTATTTTTTATTGCCTGTCTCTAACAACTATGCTTCTTTACCCCACATGCTAAATCAAGCTCCTGGGTTTTGTTCCTCTGCTATCTCCCCGATTGATGCTACTGCATTTTCCTTATTTTACACGACACGTTGTACTTAGGCATGGCCCTACATTTTGTTGTCTACATCGAACTTGGTCTCTACCACTACATTCACTTGAGAATGGGCACTTGACTATTTCCCCATACTGAGAACTAATTCTCAATGCAGCTAGTTACTCAAACCAAGCACGGTACTCTCTATATTGCATCTCTCCCATCACTGAGACTCACCATGCCTATTCAAGGCTCACAGAGCTTGACTGTACTTTAGCACGGCTTCTCTATTCTTTAGGCATGGACATTGTCTGGACCATTATCCTTGCTTCCTTGTTCTCAGAGATCTTAAACTGATCCATGATAGTCGTCATTCATCCTACGACCAAAGCTTTGCTCTCTATTTACTCCTACAACTATCGACCCATACACCATCAATAGACCTTTTTACTGTTGCATTATCAGATATTTTCCATCGTAACTTCACATTGGTGCAAGATTGCAAACTGCCGCTTCCCGACCATTGATATTCAAACCTCTTCTATTTTAGCTCTCACCAAATCTCCACTATATGACCGAGCGTTGTGACCATTTAGTAACCATATCGGAACCCTCTAATCGACAATTTTGCAACTGTGACCATGTGCCATCCATCACAAACATTCGATCGCCAATCACTGATGGCCTTCTGTGTTTGGCCCTAGCCCTCCGTTCTTTGACTCTTCGTGACCACGTGCCAGTGCTTATATCGTTGCCACTGAATCAGTGATTCACCAAGGTGGCCAATGTGACAACCATTGCAAGCGTCCAATTGCCGATCTTCGATCTGACATCGTCACCTGCCACATGGAATCTTCTGAGTGGTGACATGTGTCACCTGAATATGACCCATTAGGCCACCTTAAGACACTTCAATTTTCTGCGACGTATCCCTGTGTATTTTCCTATCATGATGAAGACAACATCCACTTGGTCGTATCAGAACTAATCAGATCTTTCCATGTGTCTTGATTAGAGCTCACCACTTGTTCCCATGTATCCTTATTAGATCCAATACCTCACAACCATTTGTCCTTATCAGAGCTCATCTTCCAGCTATAACGTGTCCTTATTGGACCCAATTGGATGTCTCCACGTGTCCTCATGGAGGAGAGAGAAAGAGGCCTCCCAACCTTTGTTTTGTAATGAAGTCCTTTGTATTTTCATATTTGGCTTTCCTAATGATTTAACACTAGAGGCTCAAATCCCTGATTTGTGGGAGTTCTAATATGCGGGACCTCCAATTGTGATTGCTGATTTTCCTAGGTCCCTAATATGCAATCGCTGATATGGCATGCCCTCCGATATGTCGAGACCTCTAATTTTCGATATCATAAGTCATTGATCGGTGAAATGCATACACTGTTGCGCTGCACCACAGATCCTCCAATCACCGATTAGGATTAGTCGGGACGTCAAAACGCGGTTCCCCAAGTCCTCTGATTTTTTATTTCTGTAATGGATTCGCCTCCAATCTCTGGTCTTTGATCTCACTAGACCTCTAATTTGTGGGCTTGCGATATGTAGGATTCTTCCTTGCTTAAGTTTTTAACACACTGAACTTCAGCAGGTCATAACTTTTGACCCACAAGTCCATTTCTGGACTTATGCATATCGTTGGAATTCTCTTCAAGATCACTTTCCAATTGAAGGGGTCAAATTAGCCATTGAGCCCATATGATACCTCAAAACATGGCTCCAACCTCAATGCCAATCTTCTGGTTTTGAAATCTCAAGACAACTAGGAATCACTTCCAAAATGTGTCCTTAGCATCATGCCTACAACTCCCATGGACTCCCATCCCCGACCATCTCTATAATCATCATTTTATTGTTTTTCCAATAAGAATGCTACTATGATGATCTCTACATGAAACTTGCAGCTACC
>APFE030851291.1:0-15337 GCA_000404065.3 Pinus taeda | reverse complement strand
GGTCTTATTTATGTATAATAACCAAGAAACACGACAAGACACGACATGACTAACACAATACACTTACAACTATACGAAAAGAGAAACATGTAGTTGCTATTTAAAAGAATGCTTCAAATGTCATCCATTTACAGAAAGGGGTTTGTTAAAAATGAGAACTAGGGCCAAACTCCATGTGGGTCATCTTATTAATGGCAATTGATATTTTTCTTGGATCCTTCTTATTGAGAGGTGTAGGATTGATCTAAAGATCATCCGATTCTAATAAGTATTCATGGAGTTATGAATTTATTTGCATTATAAGGCAATTCGTCAAGTTGAGCCAACAACCAAATAAACCCCACATGCGGTCAACGTTTTAGTATAAATAGAGTTGGCCTTCAAGTAATTTCAGCACACTTGGGATCTCTTCCTCTCTCTACTTGTCTTTGGGTTTTAGTAGGAGGAGAGATCCTAATGAATGACATTTCCCTAATCCAGAGGGCAGAAAGCTAGAAAAGTTAAAAAAGCTGGAACTGCCGAAAAAGCCGAAAATGCCAGAAAAGCCAGAATTGTCAGAAAAGACGGAACTATCGAAAAAGCTAAAACTGCCAGAAAAGCTAGAACTTCTAGAAAATCCGGAACTGTCAGAAAATCTAGAAAAGTTGAAAAAGCTGGAATTACTGGAAAATCCAGAAATGTCGGGACTGCCAGAACTGTCGGGAACAACCGGAACTACCAGATCTACCAGCAACAACTCGAACTGCTAGAACTGCTAGGAACTACTGAAATAGTCAGAGCATATGTATTCGAAGAAGATTAGCATGCAAGGGACAACTAACTAACATTGAGATAGTTGCATGGTACTTAGCAGAAAATAAACCAAGCATGCAATGCTACAGCTAGCATGCAAGGGAAAACTAGCATGCAACAACAAGCATGTTAAGGACAACAAGCATGCTAGGGACAACAAGCATGAAAGGGATAACAAGAAAGCAAGGTGCAGCCAACACATAGGTCAGGATGGCAACATGGTGCAACAATGGTAGATAATGCAGTATAGTGATGGGTATAGTCATGATTAATGAAGTGTGATGAGATGCAACATAGTGATGACGGGTGCAACATGGTGCAGCATGGTGAGGTGCAGCATGATGACGAAATGCATCATAATTATAGGTGAAGGAGTCACCTTGGAGAATTACTTGAAGCAACATGTCCTCAACTAATCTCAGGTATCATCTTCTTAGAGATGATCTATTCTCTTATCTAGATAAGTCAAAGTGTTGAATTTTGTTGTAAACGTACTCTCTCTCTCTCTGTTGAACTATTGAAGAACATATAAGAAGAATTGATCAAGTGTTTCCCCACATTGGGGTTTGTCCCTGGCTAGCGCCACATCTTGTGTCCTCTTGTCTTGGCTTATCTTCTACGATTTATGTTTATGTTCTATTTGAAATTTACTTTAATGTTGATGTGATGGCTAATCTTGAACGGATACGGAGCTAACTGTGGAAATTTAAATAAATTGCTCTAAGCATAGAACATACCTAAAATTAACATGGTATTACAGGTGAGGTGAAGACAATGCCCAAGCAAGAGTGAAAGAGAAATCACCAAAGACAGGTGGGAAAGGACAAAAGTGTCAATGGATTCCTCATCCCTCTTCAAATTCACCAAGGGTGAAGTCGAAGAAGATAATATTATCATAATTGCGCAATGGAATATGGCCTACCTAAAGATAACCTCATTGGAAGACCAGATCTTAGGGTGGAAGGAAAGGCAGATAACTCGTTCGACCATTATGTGAAGGAGTGTTCGAATGGCAGGGACACATCACTTGATGATGATAACAATCATCCCATGGACGTATTCAATGATTAAAAGAATCACAGGCAATGCGAGTCATCAAGGAAATGGCTGACTCTTCATAGAAAGAAAGGAACCCAAGGTATGGAGAATCAAATGTTGTCTATGATAAGATAAAGAAGTGTTATATTGTATTGGCCCTCTCCTTCAAATTCTTTGGGAATATAACTTATAGATTACACTCTTCAAGGCACTTCATCAGATAGATGGGTACACTCTCTAATTTGGTAGAGATGGAAACAATCATGGGATTATACTTGTGATTGATGCCACCTATCTCGGAAAGGGTGTAGGGAATGTTAACTCTCAACTGAATAAGGGTAACTCGATTCATTTACAAAATCTCTTTTATGTACCTGATCGTAAGAAGAACCTGCTGTCCATCTCGGAAATGGAAGTCAAAGGTTTCAGGGTGGCTTTCATCGATGGAATGGTACGTGTTAAAAAATATAATTGTCAAAGATTCTTTTCCTCATGGATTCAGGGTTGGAAATTTGTATCACGTTGCAGGATGGTCAATTAGAGATCATGTCAATTGACATATTGCATCTATAACATCGAAGGTCTAGCTATGGGGCCCTACCTGATGTGAGTCAAATGGTGATAGGGATGTATGAATTCCAGTAAAGCATGAAGGTACATGTCTGAGATGTACCGAAGAAAAATCTTATAAGGGGACCATTCGCCTCATGCAGTAGGTCCACAGGTTTGGAACAACTCGAGGAGTTTGAGATTCATGATCAGGAATCTCATGTATACAGGTGGAAGAAATCCCTCTATGGCTTGAAGCAAAACACCCCGAGCATAGTATGAGAGGATTGATAGCTGTCTGATGAAGCTGAATTCACTAGGAGTGAAACTGATCCAAACCATTACTCGAAGGTTGTGGATGAGAAACCTCTCATACCAGCACCTTATGAGGACGACCTATTTCTGACACGTGCAAACCCTCTCATTTGCAGAAATAAGAGGGAGTTGGATCTCAGATGTGGAATGATAAACTGAAATCTTGTGACTACCTCAAGGATCTTAACTTTTAGAAGTTATATGGTATTGATGTCGGACCATATTTGGGAAATGCCTCTGAGTTTCATAAACTCATTAGTGTTGATGTTCTTGGTGAAATTTCGTCCATACATATGTTTTTCAGTTAGCATGGTGAGATCATATTTGGTTGAGCCTCAATGGATTAGTGCCAAGAATCTTCTAAGATATCTTCAGGGCACAATCTCTCATGGATTGAGATACACTGTTGGAAATATGAAACCTAATGAATATTCGAATGTTGACTGGGCAGCCAGTGTGGAGGATCTCTAGAGCACTTCTCATTGTTGGCTCTCTTTGGATTCTAATTCGATATCATGGATGAGCAGGAATTAGGAGTCGGTTGCTATAAGCACCGCCGAGACCGAATACATAGCTATGAGTATGTTCTTGTGTGAAGCTGCATGGCTGCAGAAGCTCTTAAGTGAGCTGTCTGTACACATGATGAATACCCCTATGATTCCATGTGACATCTAGAGGGGGGATTTGATTATTGAGGAATCATGTATTGGATGATTTCTCTAGTAGATAGACATCAGATACTACCTTATCTGCGATATGGTAAGTCAATGAGTGAGGAGGCTCCATCGCCTTGACACTGATGTACAGGTCGCAGACATTTTGTCAAAGCCCCGGGGAAGGTCAAATATGTGTCTTTCTCGAATGACTCGGATTCATTGAGAGACCTTCTTATAAGGGTCCTGCATGTTGCATGCATTGAGCTTTGGGAGCTCTCGGGGGGCGTGGCGTACTTACTGGAGAAACATACGACCAAAGGGCGACTCACCCTCACCTAGTGGTGCACTATGGAACAGGATGATTAGTTCTCGTGTGGGCCAGGATGATTTGTTCTCCGTGGTGACTATGGAATAGGATGATTAGTTCTCCTGTGGGTCAGGATGATTTGTTCTCTGTGGCAAATGTGGAAAAGGATGATTAGTTCTCCTGTGGGCGAGGATGATTAGTTCTTTGTGGCATCCACTGACAAGATTATTCGTTCTCCTGTGGACAGGATGATTAGTTCTCTTGTCAAGGCATCCTACCCATGCAATCTGGGACTAATGGGAAATACCTCTCATCTGATCAATCAGTAGGGAAATGAGGATAGGGACCATAATAGTACTATCGATGGATGCATCGTTGTATCTACTATACTCCCTATGCTAGGATGACCTCCATTGTTCTGGGATCAGTATGAGCGGTTTGAGACACTCTCCTGTGACATTGATATGGGATTAATGAAACTGATATGGGATCAGTACGAGTGGTTTGAAACACTCTCTTGTAACATTGATTTGGGATCAATGAAACTGATTTGGGATCAGTATGAGTGGTTTGAGGGACTCTCTTCTGACATTGATTTGGGATCAATGAAACTGATCTGGGATCAGTATGAGTGGTTTGAGACACTCTCTTGTGATATTGATCTGGGATCAATAGAACTGACTTTGGGTCAATAAGAGTGATGTGACACTCCCTCTTTAGTTGAAACTAACTTTGGGTCAGTAGAGAATGGTATGAGACATTCTCGATCAATTCTTCTTCATGGTTCAGCAGAGTAGAGCTCAGCAGATCAAAGCAAAGTAGAGCAGAGTAGAGCTCATTAGGTCAGAGAAAAGCAGAGTAGTACAGGGCACTCATGGCAGAGATAGTACAGTTAGACATATGGATCAACGGATGGAGTTCTCCCTAGTTGAGAGGGAGTGTTAAAATTGGAAACTAGGGCCAAACTCCATGTGGGTCATCTTATTTATAGTAGTTGATGCTTTTCTTAGATCCCACTCATCAAGAGGTGTAGGATTGATCTAAATATCATCCAATTCCGATAAGTATTCATGGAGTTATGAATTTATTTGCGTTATAAGACAATTCGTCAATGTTGACCAACAACCAAATAAACCACACATGTGCTCAACGTTTTACTATAAATAGAAGTGGCCTTCAATTCATTTCAAAACACTCAGGATCTCTTCCTCTCTCTACTTGTCTTTGGATTTTAGTAGGAGTAGGAGGAGAGATCCTAAGCAATAACGTTTCCCTGATCTAGAGGGTAGAAAGCTGGAAAAGCTAAAAAAGATGAAACTGCTAGAAGAGCCGGAAATGCCAGAAATGCTGGAACTGCTAGAAAAGACGGAACTAGGGGAAAGGCACAGCTACTGGAACTTCCAAAAAATCTAGAACTTCCAAAAAAGCCGAAATTTCCAGAAATGATGGAACTGCCAGAAAAGCTGAAAAATCTGGAATTGTTAGAAAAGCCAGAACCACTGAAAAAGCTAGAAACGCTGAAAAAGCCAGAACTACCAAAACTACCAAAAAAGCCAAAACTACTGGAAAATCCAGAACTGCCGGAAAAGATGGAGATTCCGGAAAAGTCGGAACTGCCAGAAAAGCAGGAAAAGATGGAAATGTCGAAACTACTGGAACTGGTGGAAAATCGAAAACTACCGGAAAAGCTAGAACTGTTGGGACTACCAGAACTACTGTGAACAACTGGAACTGCCAGAACTACCGGCAACAGCTAGAACTGCCAGAACTGGCGAGAATTGCCAAAATAGCCAGAGCATCTGTCTTCGAAGGAGAGCAGCATGCTGGGGACAACAAGCAAGCAAGGTGCAGCCAACACATAGGTCAGGATGGCAACATGGTGCAACAATGGAACACAATGTAGTACAGTGATGGGTACAGTCATGATTAATGAAGCGTGATGAGATGCAACATAGTGATGATGGTTGCAACATGGTGCAACGTGGTGAGGTGTAGCATGATTACAAAATGCAGCACAATAATAGGTGACAGAATCACCTTGGAGAATTACTTGAAGTAATATGTCTTCAAATGATCTCATGTATCATCTTCTTAGAGATGATCTATGCTCTTATCCAGATAAGTCAAAGTGATGACTTTTGTTGTAAATGTACTATCCCTCTCTCTCTCTTTGTTGAACTATTGAAGAACATATAAGAAGAATTGATCAAGGGTTTCCCCAAATTAGGGTTTGTCCCTGGCTAGTGCGACATCTTGTGTTCTCTTGTCTTGGCTTGTCCTCTCTGATTTATGTTTATGTTCCATCTGTAGTTTACTTTAATGTTGATGTGATTGCTAATCTCGAAACATTATGGAGGTAACTGTGAAAATTGAAATAAATTGCTCTAATCATAGAACATACCTAAAATTAATAGGGTTCAATCCTCTCGTGTAAGGATTTCATCTTGAGTGTATTATAACTGAGCCTTTATTCGATGGTGAAAGGTATGATCCACTAAGGTTGGAACTTCGTGTGTTTTCCCTTTTCTTCATGTGGTTTATCCCACTTCAGTACTAGGTCACCCACACCAAAAATATTTTCTCCTGTTGATTTTTTATCAAACCAGTGTTTCACATGGTTTTGGTGACCAAAAAACATCTCTTTCAAATTGATCCTTTCTTCCTCGAGTTTGAGTAAAGTGTCTATCTTGCTCTGAACGAAAAGGCAAGGTCTACCTTGTGACTCTTAAGAGAGTTGCAAGGCTGGAAGATACATGTTCGGGAGAAAGATAACTTCTTTACCATAAACCAGAGATAGCGAGGTATTTAGGGAAGGCTTAGGAGTTACACAGTCAACCCATAATGCATTGGTCAATGCATTATACTAGTTCCTTTTCTCATAGAAGATGGGTTTCTTGATTATGTAGATAATACTTTTATTTGTCGATTCAACCGAACCATTTTCCCGTAGGTAATAATTATATTCATGTTTTAATACAATCTCATTTCCTAATGCTAATTCAGAAATTTTAAATGATGAAAATTAAATCACATTATCAAAGACAAGTGATGTTGGAATGCCAAACCTGGTTATAATATTATGTTGCAAAAAGTGGATGACTTCCTAGTCATTTACTTCTCTCAAGGGAACTGCTTCTGACGACCTAGTGAAATAGTTTGTCATTGTTGGAATATATGAGTGTTTCTTTGATGAATGAGGATTAAATTATCCAATAACATCTAGGCCACAATGTTGGAAAGGTTCCTCAACTGCTACTAGTAGTAGTGGGGTGACTGACCTCTGATCTCAGTTGATGCACCTTTGACGAGCTAGGCACTTGTGAATATAAGTGTGAGCATCTTTGAATAACATGGGCCAAAAATAACCAACCCTCATAACTTTATGTTGTATAATGTCTCTCGCATAGTGACCACATGCTTATCCATTGTAAAAGTCTTTGAGTACCTTCTTTGTGTCCTGTGGCTCAAGGAATCTTAACAAAACAATGTTGTGGTTCTTTTTGAAAATCCCTCCATGAACTAATTAGTAAGATAGAGATTTTAAGTGGATTTCCCTATTCTATTTAATTGATAGGTGCACGGGAAAGGTTCCATGCTCTATAAATTGTTGTATGTTATCATACCATGGCGCTATAGACGTGGATTGGGGGACATGTTAATTTCTATTTCCTACTCCCACCATAAAATATGTTGCTTAGGAGAATCTCTTGCTTTAGTTGCTAGCTTACAAAGGCCATAACCATTTATGGTATGAACTCATTTGAACTCCAAATCATATTCTTGTAAGGAGGTCATCCAATTTTCCCTCTTCTCACACAGCTCCTGCTGCACAAACAATGTTCTTACTGCTGGACGAGGTACAAATACGATATTGTGAGCTTTTAAAATATAAGGCCTGAAATACTTAAGTTCCTTATATACAACATATGCTTGTTTGTTGATGGTAGGGTAACTTAATTCTTTCCCTTTTAGGCTGGAACTCATAAGAGAAATAGGCTACTCATTTAACTCAACATCCTTTTGAGTCAATACGGACGCAATCAACAAGTTCAAAGAGAAGGTATAAAGTGAGAAGTATTTGCCATAGTATGGACTGAATGATGCAAGTGCATCAATAGTTTGCTGATTTATTTGAGAGAAAGCATCCTTTTCCCATTTATCCCATTTATATGTTACATATTTCTTAATCCTCTCCTATATAGTCTTAACTATCTAAGTGTAATCATAGATTATATTTCTTAGGAAATTTATCTTTCCTAAGAAAGACTACATAGCATTCTTATTCACCGGAAATGGGATCTATCTAATGAATAGGACTCTCTCAAGGTAAATTTTAATTCCACTCTTTGCAATGATGTGCCATAAGAGAGTCCCTTTAGACACACCGAAAATATTTTTCTTGGGATTAAGAGAAATCCCATACTTTCAACACCTCTCAAATATCTATTTTAGATGATGTACATGATTTTATATTCTCTTTGAAAACATAGTAACATCATCTAAATAAACAAATACGGTATGACCAATAAGGCCATGGAAATAAATGTCCATTTCTCTTTGGAAAGTGGCACCAACACTCCTAAGTTTGAATGGAATCCCGTTGAAAGTAAATGTTCCCCATTTCAACATGAAGGTAGTTTTCAATAGAATAGGTTTCACTACTAGCACTTGATTATAACGAGATAAACCATCTAGTAGCGAAAAAATCTTAGACCTAGATACTCTCTAGAGGATCTGTTCGATGGATGACACTAGATAGTTGTCTTTATTAGAGGCCTGATTGAGATTGCAAAAAGATACACATAGCCTTATTTCACCAGAATTCATTCTAACTGGGACCAAATTTGAAATCCAAATGGAGTGTCTGACTTTAAAAATGATCTGATCATCCAAAAAATTTCTCAATTCCTTTTGGATGAGGGGTTCCAGCATTGGATGAACTTTTCTTAGTTTCTTCTATAAAGGTTTTACCCCTTCTTTTATAGGAATGGTGTGTTCGATAATATGAGTATCATTTGTCCCTAAATCGTTGTATATCCATGCAAACAAATCACAATATTGTTTGAATAGGTAGATAAACACCCATCGTTCTTATGGAGAACAATACATACCAAGGTTTACATATTTCAGATCTTCTTGATTTCCTAGCTTGATTTGTTCAAATGATAACTTTGAACTCCGAGTCTTTGTCTTGTTTGGTCCTTTAAATGAATTATGTAGGTCATATAAATTCTCTAGGGACACCACACCTTTAGGAATATTATTTCCTTGGCACTAGATACCTCATGTAGAGCCTGATCATGCTCATCCTATTCTATGCAAACATCTTTGAATATGTGAGGATTAGCCATAATGTGCAGTATCTATTGGTCATCATTGAAAACATCTAAATTAGTGATGTTGTCAGGCACATATGGTTTGTATATAATTTCAGTAGAAAAACCATTTCTCAGTGGTGAGATCCTAGTGGCTGCATTTGCTAATGCATATGCTACAACATTTCTAAGTATAGGAACATAAATAATATTAGAAGCTTTAAATGATTAATCAAACTCCATACCACTTGCAGATATTTTTTAATATTCTATGAAACACAGTGAATAGTATCCCGTACCTGAGTAGTGACCACCTCTGAGTCAACAATTACCTTAAGAATCTCTACCTTCATATCAATGGATTTCTTTAGTCCAAGTACGAGCGCTTCATATTTGATAGTATTATTCGTACACTCAAAGTACAGATGACATGAAAGGATATGTTTCTTATTACATTGGTCTATAAGTACACAACCTACCTCAGAGCCATCCTACATCTTTGAACCATCAAAATATAAAGTCCAAATATTATTGGCTACTAGGTTTCTTCCTATACTACAATTAGAATTACTATGTATGTCTATACTATAAGATTCATTTGCACCAGCTACAGAGAAAGGAAGGAGCTCTAGTTGTTTATCTAGTGGAACAGATGATGAATGTGATTGATAACACCCAATTTTGGTTCCTAAGAAACAATTTCCAAAGATTATATCGGCAAAAGAAACATGATCATTATGGCCTTCAAGTGGTGTCATGGTGTGTTTCATGTATGGCTCACTATTCACTCAATTCCTGCCCTTGTATGGAAATTATGCTTATAAAGCCATGGACTTTACAGGAGATCGAGATTTGATGCTGCAACCTGACAGTCATTAGGGGCCTCAAGATAAGAATGTTTTTTAGAGTACTTAAAGTATTTTTTAACTTTTTAATGTTTATGTAATGTTTTTGATTTTATAGATCAACAAGTGCTAATATGAAGCGCTTGCTTGACGCATAGGTGGCACTAGTGCGACTTGCGGGCATGCCTCGCTACGCGAGGTGGGGAGACCGACTACCTGGATCTAACGCGGGTGTGGAGGCTTCCTAAGATGGAGATGATGCGAAGAGTCTATGTGAAGTTTTGAGGAAATTCATATGCCTGAGCATGGGTGTTCCTCCTCTTCCCATGAGGGAGATCCCTTCCCATATGCAGCGACACACTGTCCATTTGCTTGAGTGATTTCTAGTTCCTCTTAGGAGGTTAGCTAGAGTTTTTTTTTAGATTTCATGAGTAGTAGACTCTTAGCAGTACAGGTGTTACAACAAGCCTTAATAGAGCCATTTTGCACTTAAAACATCCAAGTTTTGGGAATTTTCTAATGTGAAACAGTAGATTTGATATATATATATATATACAGAGAGAGAGAGAGAGAGAGAGAGAGAGAGAGAGAGAGATTGACACTTTTATAATGTAAATGTTTTTTAATGTTTTTGTAAATTTTTAACTATGTAAATATTTACTTTCATGCATGTATCTATAATAAACAAGAGAGGTGTCAATCTAATACATAGTTTACTAATGAGTCACCCAATGCATTAAATTCTCGAGGAATGTGTTCATATGTAATAAACTCAAATTGACGTTCTAAGAGTCGTACCTTAAATAATAATGTAACAATATTGGATTTCGAATGTGATAATGATTTTTCAATTGCATAACGACAAGTTGAGAGTCTAACCTGAACACCAACATTCGGGGAATTTTGAGGTCTAAAATGGGCCTCCTAAGAAAAATCTACAACCAAAATAAACTTTATAAGAACCAATAGGATTCAATATGATGATGTCAACCATGGGGGATGATTCACCATCTTTAGATTAAAAGGGTAAAAAGATAAAAAAATAATAAAATAATAAAACTATTTTTTCAACTTGTATTTCAACTTATATCCTTAAGGTTTTATTCAAATTTTGAGAGGGAGTGCTTGTTGTATGCAAAATTTAATTTCTCATCCAAGGAGTACCCATGTTGGATATTTTCGATGGACACTACTACAAGAAAAATGAGAAATACATGAAAAAACATGTTTGCAATCATGTTTTTAATGTATTTCTCATTTTTGTGTAGCAGGGTCTATCAAAAGTATGCAACATGGGTAATCCTTGGATGAGGAATCAAATTATGCATCCAAAACGTGTTTTCATTTGAAATTTGAGTAAACCCACAAGGAGATAAGTTGAAAATACAGTTGCAAAAAATAGTTTTTTCTTTTTTCCCTCTAAAATTTGATGATGTAATCTAATCTTATGTTATTATTTTCACTATTATTTTATAATTTCGTGAGGAGGCCCATTTTAGACCTAAAAAATCCCCTAATTATTGAAGATGTCCCAAGATGACACTTTAGTGAGAAGTGATATTATAGACATATACTTAGCAATACTGTTGGTGGCGGTGCCACTCCCCCGGAACAAAGTAGTTTTAAATTAGGTGTCTAAATGACCCAAGCAATTGATGCAATGTGTCATGTGTGATGGTTGGCACCATTTTCATATCCTATGTATAGTAAGGGTGATGAAGACATTTGCACAACGAGAAACATATATGAGACAAATACTCCCAAATTCCAAAAATCCATTCATTGCAAAAAGAAGCAAAACTTATAAATACATAAAATTACAAAGCTCATGCCTAGTGCAATATTAGGCATAATAAGTTTTCAGATAGAGCCCATTTTGAGGCTCCGCGAGTGGCATTCCTTCACTGTCCTGAATTTCATAGGAAACTTTTGAGAGGGCTTTGGTGACGACATATGGATCGATCCATAATGGTTGAAGCATTCCAGCCCCCAAGAGGTCGTGTTTCTAATCATAGAGTAAAACAAGGTTGTCTTCTTGGTAAGAATGAGGCTTGACATTTTTGTCATATTGGGATTTGACCCGACGCTTATGGGCTTCGAGCTCTAGTGTGGCATCTCAGTGGGTCTCATCAATCTGATTGAGATATAGCAATCATTCTTCTTCTATAGTAGTGTCGGGCAAGAGTTCAACAATGAGTTTCAATGAAGTAATCTGGCACTTGATATGTAGTACCACTTCCAGGTTATAAGTGAGGTGGAATGGTGTAAAGCCTGTAGCAGTTTTGACCGAAGTTTGGTACACCCACAATGGAGGATATAATGTATTGTGCCAGTGAGTTTTGTGGTTACCTACTAATTAGCCGATCATGGTTTTTAGGATGCCATTAATGGCTTCCACTTGTCCATTAGCCTGGGGATGATAGGAGGAGGACTGTTCCTACTTAAAATTGAGAAATTATGTTAAGTCAGACACCATGTGGTTATGAAAGTGAGAACCATGATCTGTAAAAATTGTGTGGGGCACACCCAAATGACAGATCACCTGATTGAACGAGAATAACACCACAATCTCTCCATAGGCCCAGAAAGTGTGAATGGCTTCAACCCATTTCGTAAACTAGTCCACAACACCAATAATGTAGTTGTGTCCAACAAAGGAAGTGGGGTTTCATTTACAAAGTCAAAACCCCATTTGGAAAAGGGGCCGATGGATATAATCAGGTGTAAGGGGGGCGAGGGTGCATGCATTTTCTTTGTAAATACTTTAGTGAAGTTATCTATAAAAAAAACAAAAAAAAACAAAAAAAAAAACTTTTCAAATACTTATGGTGTTTGGAAACTAATCACATGCCTATTTATTATTTTATGTGATTTTTTGGGGACCGCATCTATAAATATTAATAAAAAAGGTTCATAAAAAATGTAATACTTATTGCCAAAAAAAATTCAAACTTAAGGCACCATAGAATTTCTTCAAATGACTTTAACAGTGATCTTATGATGACAAGAGACTCCTCACACATTTGAGGAAAATCTTAGTTAGGATATGACATTACAACATTTGGGGTCTCATCTGGAATATCTCTCAATCAACTAGTTTATGTTAAAAATAATCATTACTTAGTTTAGAGTTTTTCATTTTGTTAATTCTCTACTTTTGCATGTTAACTTTAGTGCATGTTCATATGCTAACTTTATTATATGTTATCACTATTATTTTTCATATTTTAATTATGCCTTGCATAATATAAATTGATTTCTTGTGTTTTTCAACTTTGTATATTGGTTATAATTATTAACATGTTGAAAAATGCAGCAAGAAATTCTCAATTTGACTTTGCCTTGATTAAATTGAGAAAAATGGAATTTCCACATTATCAGACAACTTGGATGTAGTTAACTGAGGTGACATGGCTCTTGTCACTCAGTTCGCTCAGTAAATTTGGATTAGAGGGGTTAAAGTTTAGTTAAGCATGTGTGATTGCTAATTTCTAACAATCAATGTCAGTTATTTCAAGTTGTTTTTAGTCAAACTAGTTCCAACTATTGGAGGAACTAGTGGAGGGTTAATTGTGTAGTGGGACTTCAGTCAAACTCAATAATCATCCAATTGATTGATCAATCAACCCAAAATAGCTAGTGCATGCAGAGAATTCGAGTTCCCCAGCCGTGGTGGAGATTCCAAGGCAGTGTAACATCAGTTGTAGACTAGTTTTGAGTGTACAAGTGTTGCATTTGAGAGTACAAATGTTGCATAAATTAGATGATCATCCTTGGGAATTAAAAAATCAATTTGATTAATTTCCTAAATAGTAGGGTTCTAATTTCTTAAGGAATTGCGTAAGGAAATAGGGGCTCAAGCATAGACAAAAATTGACTATTGACTAAGTCTGGGTCATAGCTTCTCAATGAGCAGAGAGATAGTATATTCCCTTTTAGGTTATGCTAAGAGCGAGAAAGTAATTGTAATTCATCTCTATTCATCATATTAATGCAAGAAATCATAAGGGGTTTTTAATAGTTTCTTTCCCCTACAAAAATAGTGCGAGCATATGTGTTATTTCTTATTGCACATTTTTTATTATGGTTCTAAATTGTGAATTATTCCATAGAGCAGTAGAGTAGGATTGTGTCTTGTGATTTAGATTAAAATTTCATGAGCAATTGCAATTCTACACCATAATTTCTACATGGTATCGGAGTAGTATTCACATTAGAGAAAATATTTCAAAGTTGTTTCTCAGGAGAATCGAATTTGCAATTCAGTGCAGCAGGATCTCTATAGAGTTGGGAAGATGACCTTCAAGGGGTTGAGGATAGAGTATTCCTTGGAAGGAAGCTCTAATTTCATTGCATGGAAGGATCACATGGAGGTGGTATTGGATGAGAATGGATTGTTGGAATACATCAAGACATATGTTGCAAAACCATAAGCATATGATGCACAAAACCTTTCTCAGTGGAAGAAATATGTAGCCAAGGCGATGAGAGTATGGAAGGAATATAGGATCACATTGTCTCAAAAAACTCCACAAGAAAGAAACTCCTTTCGCAATGTGGAAAGCACTGACATAATTTTTTTGAGAATAGTAGTGACCATAGGAAGATGAGAATCAAGGAGAAACTTCGAAATATTAAGATGTCGAAGAATGACACTATTCTACAGTATCTAAGTAAGTTCACACAAGTTCTTGATCAACTTGGCGGGGTTGGTGGTAATGTTGTAGAAGCTAACTTGGTAAGCCTATCCCTACTAGGCCTTCCCAAGAAGTAACGGGAGGGAGAAACTACCAAATTGGGAACGCTTATGGTCTGATTTGGTACATGAGGAAATAAGGTGGAATACTAGCGATGGGACTTCATCCAAGGGCAAGGATGAAGAAAAAATTGCATTGGTTGGAAAGGGAAAATGGAATAAATCACAATCCAAACCAGAATCTAGCCAAGGGGGCAAGAAAAAATATTTGTCCAAAATTAAATGCTTCCATTGTCATGAATTTGGACACTATGCCACGACGTGTCCACATAAAAAGGCGAGCAAGAAGAACTTAGGAGGAGGACTAGGTGAATCTTTTGCTTCATAGTTTGAGCTTGACTTTACCCTTATCGCATGCATGGTAAGAAAAATGATGGGGAATGTGTGGTACTTGGACTCAAGTGCATCGTTTCACATCAAAGTGTGTAGACAATTTTTGAGTGACTTGGAGGAGGAAGACTTGAAAATGCACATCGAGATGAGGTATGAAAAAAGGTACAACGCAACTAAGATTTGTATATTCATTTCTCAAAGGTATTTGGTCACCCCTCTTAGGTTCAAGGATGTCATGTTCGTTCTGGGCCTAAATAAAAATATCATCTCCTTTGCAGTTTTGAAAGACCGTGGTTATGATGTGATATTTAGAGAAGGAAAAGGATTATTAATACACATAGCCATGGGATAGGTTAAACAAATCAGGGTTCATGTGAAGAACTTGTATAAGCTATATGTGGAAGAATGTGTTGCGTTAAGCACTAAGGTGG